>JACXGM010002215.1:0-48176 GCA_016801145.1 Umbra pygmaea
AGGTAAATGGAGTTCATATCTTACTGGTGACCATGATTGATATGTTCTTTACTCTTTCTATTTGTTTTATAGGTCACTGTAAAGAAATGAACTCCATTTACCTGATAATTTTGTCTTAATTAGGGACTTCCCAAAACTTGTGAACTCATCAAGTAACTAAAAAGTACTCCTAAAAGTAACTATACCCAACACTGATTACTTCTAAACTCCCAAGAAACTAAGAGACCTGATGTTGAATCTGGCAATGAACATAGATGGTTGTATCGGAACGAAACTGTAAAAGACCTTGGTGTTACACTGTACCCAATTCTCTCTTTAGAGGAACATGTCAATCATATCTCAAGAGCAGCATTTTTCCATCTACAAAACATTGCAAATATTCAAAACTTTCTGTCTGAAAATAATGCATAAACGTTAATCCATGCTTTTGTTACCTCAAGATTGAATTATTGCAATGCTCTCTTTTCTGGTTGCACAGATTAGAGCCTCAAAAACTCTAGTTAGTGCTTAACACTCTCACCAAAAACTCTAGTTAGTGCTTAACACGGCCACTAAAAACTCTAGTTAGTGCTTAACACTCTCACCAAAAACTCTAGTCAGTGCTTAATACGGCCACCAAAAACTCTAGTTAGTGCTTAACACTCTCACCAAAAACTCTAGTTAGTGCTTAACACGGCCACCATAATTCTGACTAGAACAGCAGAATTTGAACATATTACCGCAATTCTAGTCTCACTACACTGGCTGTCCATCAGGTGCGATTTCTTTAAGACTGCAAAGGAAGCTTGGCTTTCCCTGAAATGTCAACAGATGTATGTTCAAAACGTAGTATTGTGTTAACATTTTATTGACTAAAAATGAGTAAGAACGTGTTCATTTCAAAGATGAGTTCGTTCAGAATCAGCTATATATAGCAGGTCGATTGAATCAAAATTCCTTATACATTCCGGTAGCGTCACAGTGTATTTTCCTGTTGAGGCCTGGCATCCATGGACTTCAATAGGGCTGCTTTGAACAGTTTTTTTCAGTGCTTCAAAACTAGATGGTCATTGGATAAATGCTGCAATTATGTCCCGCCCATGGCAGCTCAGCATCTCTGGGGGTGAATGGAGGAGTGGGCTGGCCTGGACTCTGGGCTTCTGCGTGATGATCGGAGGGTCTATTGAAAGACTGCATCTCTTGATTGATAGCAATTTTGTACTATAAAAAGTTGCTGAAGCTATTCGAGCTTAGTCCCATTGCGGATTTGGCATGTGTAGCCGAAAGACAAACTGCAGCAATTTATTTCCTGGTATTTGCTTGGAAAAAATGCTAGCCCATTTTCAACATACATTTCATACAATTATACACCACATTCTGTGTTTCAGTTAAACCTAATGGTGTTCCTTAAAGACATGGAATTGGACAGTGCAATGCCTCAGCTTTTCAAACTTTTCTCATTAGTGGCAACAATTGGAGCTACATCTACATGTGTAGGAAGGAGCTTCTCCTGTTTAAAGTGGCTCAAGTCCTACACCTGTAACACAATGGGCCAATTCCGTTTAAGCAGCCCAACTCTGTTGGCCATTTAGAGGACACTGGTCAAGTGACTGGAAAAGACTCATAGTTGGTACGACAGGGTCACAGAGCATTTTCTGGAAAAGTAACGTACGGCAGAATTTACGTATGAATAAATGGACAATTTTATAATGTAGGCCAAAAATGAGCTTCCCCTCTTTGAAAAACCAGCAGGCGCCACTGATTAGAATGCAGGTAAAATCTTTAAAATGCAGTTGTTTGTATAGGCTACATTTTTAGTCCCACACTTCTGAAAGCTAATGTGACCTCTGGACCCCTTTACATGTGAAAAACCAATTAAAATTGATCTTTTTTAATATATATACCTCCTCGTTAATATAGACCTAATTTGCACAAACTGTACACAATTCTCTGAGTATCTGCATTTGTATTTTTTCGTACTTCGTGTTTAACTTTATGTTATCTTGCACAATTACATTTTATCTTGGTCGGGTGGCCATTGTAGATAAGAATCTGTTCTCAATCGGCCCACCTGGTTGTATAAAGATAAAAAATAAGAATATAATGGAGCTCACAAATGCCAAAGTTACCATCTACAATGTGTAGTCAGGGCAATCATATTTGATTACTAACCCCAAAACATCAACAGTGCTGTCCAATCCTCCCATGCTCTGTTGGGTCTGTAATCTAATTCACAAACAGTATTTCAAATATCAAATAATGAAAATATTTTGATAGAATGTCCAGACAATTCTCATTAAATCTACCCCGGTGACCGACGACCGCTGTTCCATCATTATTATTCAATACCTTCCTGTTCAAAACGAAGACAATTTTACAAATGGAAAATGTTTCATATTGTGTGGACATTTTTTACATGGTTCAGTAGATAACCCTCTTGAGCAAATGTTTTACTACACAATGAGCAGCCATGTGGTTTCTCTCCTGTGTGGATCAGTTCATGTCTCATTAGGTACCTCTTCTGACTGAAGCTTTTCCCACAGTCTTCACATCGGAATGTTTTTTCCCCAGTGTGCAAATATTTGTGTGTGATTAGATTGTGTTTGTGAATGAAGGTTTTCTGACAGTCACTACAGCTGTATGGTTTCTCTCCTGTGTGAATACGTTTATGTACAATTACACCCTGCTTGCGACTGAACTTTTTCCCACAGACATCACAACTGAATGGTTTCTCTCCTGTGTGAATATGTTTATGTGAAATTAAGCTTTCCTTACGACTGAAGTTTTTCCCACAGTCACTACACCTGAATGGACCATTCCCTGTGTGAATATATCTATGTATGATAAAGCTGTTCTTGGAATGAAAGGTTTTTCCACAATCGCAACAGCTGAATGGTTTCTCAGTGTGAATACGTTTGTGTGTGTTTAGGTTGCACATGTGTTTGAATATTTTCCCACAGTCACCACAGTTAAACTTTTTTCCAGCTGTATGAGTCAATTTGTGGTGGTTTAGGATCTTTTTCAAACTGAAGCTTTTCCCACAATCTCCACAGCTGAATGGTTTCTTTTCGGTGTGTGAATATTTATGTATGATTAGACTGTCTTTGCGACTAAAGGTTTTCTGACAGTCACTACAGCTGTATGGTTTCTCTCCTGTGTGAATACGTTTATGTAAAATTAGACTGTTCTTGCAACTTAACGTTTTCCCACAGATATCACAATTGAATCGTTTTTCTTCTGTGGGAATATGATTATGTATGATTACACTTTTTGTTATTTTGAAATCATTGTCAACAAAGCTAAATTTATTTTCTCCAGTGTACGTCAGCTTATTGGTGGTTGGGAGCTGCTTGACAGTTGAGATGTGACTGGTGGAATTCGTTTTGTTATCTGAAGGGACAAGGGGAATGTCAGTTCCCATTAAGCGAGTCTTCATGGAAAAAGTTTCAAGAGTCAAGTTCCAAATAGCGTTCTCCTGATCACGTTCATTTTTCACACAGGGAGGAGTCAATATGGAATCTTTGGTATATAAAGGCCCTTGACGCTGCTCTTCCTCCTGACTGGTCCTGAGTTCCTCCTGTTCCTCTTTAATCTGTGTTGGCTCTGGGTCCTCCTGCCCCAGACTGGGGCTCCACTCCTGCTCACAGTGCTGCTGCTCAGGGGGAACCTCCTCTTTAGAGACAGAGAACTGCAGGGAGTCTGGAGGGAAGGGGATAGAAAAAGTAGATTATTTAAACAATGTAAAATCATTCTGCAATCTGTTGCAAAACAGCAAAGAGTAAGTGTATATTTAGGAAAATATCAATTTAGTGGTTAATGTGTTTCCAAAACCTTACTCTAATCAGTGGCCAAACAGATGTTTTTTGACTGCATTAAGCAGGGATTCGACTTTCTGAAGGGATGGGACAGCCAAGAGATTAGATAGGAATGCAGAGTTTATTGCTATCAATTTTCACAAGGTTCCCTGTGGCTTTAGAGCTCCCACACCCCCAAAACATCAGTGAGCCACCACCATGCTTTACAGTGGGGATGGTATTCTTTTCACTTTAGGCCTTTCTTACCCGTCTCCAAACATAGCACTTATGGTTGTGACCATAAAGCTCTATTTTGAGCTCGTCACTCCAAATTGCAGTGTGCCAGAAGCTGTGAGGCATGTCAAGGTGTTGTCATTGGTGAAATATTGTGATGTTCCCTAACAGCTTGCGCCAAAGATTTTAAAGATAGAAATAGGCTGGGAGAGAGGGCAGCCTTGTTAGGCACCAACTTTTCTTCTTCAAGCACTGGTCTCATGCAAAGAGATGTAATACTCTACACAGAATTAGTAGGTATAATAGGTTTGTCACACAAAATCGCACTCAATTCGCACACGGCTTGATGGCGAAATGGTATTCATGTGGTATCTCATTTTCACTGTCCAGGTTCGAATCCAGCACGTAACAGAATAATATCTTTGGTGTTATTAATCAGAGACTATTTGTTGCTTTCATTTTATTATAGATTGCTATGGGAGTTTAGAAGCATGCACTTCATTATGTAGTTATTTTCACAAAACAATTAACATTGTGTGAGATGCAATCGTTTCGTTTGCAATTTGAATTTCTGTGCTGATGTGGACCAGAAACATGACGAAGTTGATTAGAAACAATATTGTAATGATTCTTGGGAAGTAAATGATTCAACACGTTGGCAACGCTATGAATAGAGCTACATTTACATGTAAACTCCAACAACGACTTTCGTACCATATATGAAAAAATATCTCACTGATGATATGAAAAAAAAATTGCCCAGACACATTTTTTTTATTTCTGTGAATCCATTGCTAGCGATGGGCAGACTGAACAACTTGAAAAGCTCAGAGGCTCACGGTACCAGTATTTATAAACTAGTAAATTAGGGAGGAGGAATTTTTCATATCATCACTGACATATTGACTCCTCTCTGTGTGAGGAGGATCAGGAGGAGCACTGCCAGAGCCCTACAAAACAACCTCCAACGAACTGCTGGTGTGCATGTTTCGGACCAAACTTTCAGAAACAAATACCATGATGATGGTATGAGGGCCCGACATTCTCTAGTGCAGGGGTATTCAACTCTGGACCTCGAAGCCAGATCCACTCCACTTTTTCATTGAAACCCTCTAATCTGAGACTTATTTAGACCTGGGACACCAGGTGAGTCCAATTAATGTTGAGGAAGAACAGAAAACCAGCAGGCTCCGGACCCCGTAGAGTTAGATTTGAATACCCCTGCTCTAGTGGTACCTGTGCTCAAAGCCCAGCACTGTGCAGCTCGATTGGCATTCACCAGAGAAAATCAGATTTGGCAGGCCTGCCATTTGTGCCCTGTTCTCTTCACAGGTGAGAGCAGGTTCACACTGAGCACATGTGACAGACGTGCAAGATTCTGTAGATGCCGTAGTGAACGCTATGCTGACTACAACATCATCCAGCATTACCAGTTTGGCAGTGGGTCAGTCATGTTCTGGAGAGGCATATCCTTGGAGGGTCTCACAAACATCCACATGTTAGAAATCGTTAACCTGACTGCTGTTTGTACTGGGATGAAGACCCATCGTCCAACCTAATGCTGGTGCAGTTGTCCCTGAGTTCCTCCTGGTGCAGGACAGTGCCCAGCCTCATGTGGCCAGAATGTGTAGGCAGTTCCTGGATGATGAAGTCATTGATGCCATTGACTGGCCCTCGAGTTCCCCAGCCCTGAATCCAATTGAGAACCTATGGGACGTTACGTAGGGGTGCATCTTACGGCATCAAGTAGCACCACTGACTGTCCAGGAGCTCACTGATGCCCTGATCCAGGTCTGGGAGGGAATCCCCCAGGACATCATCTGCCATCTCATCAGGAGCACGTGGAGGCAATACAAACTACTGAGTCACATTATGAGTTGCCGTGATGAAGTCCATGCTAGCTGGAACAGCCTGTGATTTCAGTTGTTTACTTTGATTTTCGGTCTGAGTTTGACTCCACCCCTCAATAGGTTGGTGATTTTCCATTGAAAATGCATGTGCATTTAACTTATTTTAAATAGTTTGTTTAAGCTACACCATTTGTGTAGGTAGGCTTACATAAAGTAACAGAAAAAGTAGGTGAGGAAATATGGGCTACAAGAATGCTTCACTTATTTTATAAAGTTGCCTCCATGCAGGCATTTGTAAGTGCATTGTCTAATTAGCGAGGCAGCTTGAAATCCAACATATTAATTATTTCTTGGGCTTCTTGCAAAGCAAAGGGTAAATCTTCAACATACCCCCCCGCCATTTTCCTCAACAATTCCCACTAATCCTGCCCTGTCAGCAGCTCTGCAACTTCTTGGACACATCTGAGGGATGACGAGGGGCGTGCACATGGTTCATCCAAGCACACATCATCCAGCCACCGATTCTTTTCGCACTGTTCATCCAAGATGGAAGGTTTTAGTCAGATCATGCAAGGGATGATTACATTCACCAACTATACTTCCGCAATTGAATTTACAGGTGCCGGATCTGGACACTTGGCAGGATAGATAATCTGATTTACCTAACCCAAATCCCGGGTGGCGCTACGATACAATTCTTTCATTTTGTTACGTAACATTACATATTCCTTGCAACATGAAAGTTATCGGGCTCTACCTCATGTATTTTAAATTGTCCATTTGAATACACATTCAAAGCCAAACTACTGTCTCCTTTAGTTTCCAGACATTTACAGTACTAGTTGAGATCCTTAGTGGAAAAAAACCTCCATAGACTCCATAGAAATAAAGTGAATTGTATTGAAACCCAAATCGATCTAATAAAAAAATGTTTCCTATCAACAAAGTCATGCGTATAACCTCTATTGACTATCAGGCAGAATTTGAAAGTGTTCCTTGCTATCTACAAGGACATGACAGTTTATTTAATTAGTTTATGTGTAATCAGGTTCCCCACTCAACTGAATGTTTTCCCAGTCGCCACAACTGCATGGTTTCTCACCTTTGTGGTTATGTTTATCAGTGACTACTTTCTTCTTGAGCCTGATGTATTTCCCACAGTCACCACAGCTAAATGTCTTTTCTACAGTGATCATCTGCTTACTGGTGGTTGGGACCTGCTTGACAGTTGAGATGTGACAGCTGGCAATGTTTTGATTCACTGAAGGGATACTGGGAATGTAAATATCCATTAAGGGGGTTGTCACTAGAAAAGGTGTAGAATCCACTTGTTTAGAGTCACTCTCTCTGTTCTCCTCAGTCTGGGATTGGGGAGGAGTCGAGGACCAAACTGAGTTCTCCTGATCACATTCACTTTCCACACAGGGAGGAGTCAATATGGAGTCTTTGGTATCTAAGAGCCCTTGAAACTGCTCTTCCTCCTGACTGGTCCTGAGTTCCCCCTGTTCCTCTTTAACCTGTGTGGGCTCTGGGTCCTCCTGCCCCAGACTGGGGCTTAACTCCTGCTCCCAATGCTGCTGCTCAGGGGGAACCTCCTCTTCAGAGACAGAGAACTGCAGGGAGTCTGAAAGGAAGGAGAGAGGAGATGTAAAGGTTAATTATAGAACCTGATTTGCCTGATTCAGCTGCAGTGGTCTGTAAAGACTGGCAGGTCAGATATGGTAGCATTGTTAGCTGAGATGGTAACAAGGCAGAATTGGATAGGATGGGAGTGTTTGTAGGGTTTGTTGGTCCCTGTCCATGTTGGTGTGGAGGACAATGAGAAGGTCAATGTGGTGAAAATATATTTCTCTTAAAAAACTAAATTGTGTAGTTAAAGTTATTGTTTGTAGAGCTGTAACAATTAAACTACTTTCTGACAAACTGTAACAACTATTTCTTAATATTTGAACAATTTAATAAACTATGAACACACACCATAGTCTCAAATCATTACGCTTGCCCATTTTTCTTGCTTCTAACACATCAACTTTGAGAACAAAATGAAGAAGCAGGAAGAATGCGCAAGCATAAGGATTTGAGCAAATTTGTGATGGCTAGACGATCGGGTCAGATCTCCTAAACTGCAGCTCGACAGTACCTATCAAAAGTGGTCCAAGGAAAGCAGTCAATCACCAACAAGGTCATGGGCGAACAATGCTCAGTGATACACGTGGGGAGCGAAGGGTGGCCCGTGTGGTCCAATCCAACAGATGAGCTACTGTAGCTCAAATTGCTGAAAAAGTTCATGTTGGTTCTGATAGAAAGGTGTCACATTGCAGTTTGCACCTGTTTTGGTGGTAAAAGACTCCTCCACTGGGTCTTCTGGCTTGGGCATCTATGACAGTGGCAGTGCCATAGATACTTATATACAGAAGTCGCATTGGCTTCTGTATATATATCTATGGCACTGCCATTGTCTAACTGTACTCCCTGGATAAATATAGTAAAAAAAATTCTACAAACAAAAAAGCTATTTGCAAAAGAAGCAGATGGAAGCAGATGGAAGGAGCCTACTGTCAAACTGACTCAAGAATGAAATAACGCGTAATGGTTGTCTACTGGCAGCAAAAGGTAAACACGGTTTTGGCAATACAGATTGTTTGAGTTATTAACGCTACGGACAGCACTTCCGATATGCAAACAACAGAGCTACGTTTTGAAATCGCCCAGAATTCTCCTTTAAGGAGAATTATTAGTAAATTCTGGTCAGTAGAAAAGTACAGGGGAGAGCAGGATGGAGAGGCCACAGGTGAGAGAGGGAGAGCAGGAACCAGGTGAGAGAGGGAGAGCAGGAACCAGGTGAGAGAGGGAGAGCAGGAACCAGGTGAGAGAGGGAGAGCAGGAACCAGGTGAGAGAGGGAGATCAGGAACCAGGTGAGAGAGGGAGATCAGGAACCAGGTGAGAGACTGAAAAGATATTAAAGACATAGTGACAATGCCAAGCTAGTAACTAGGACTCTGATAAATGTTTGAAAACTGATTTATATGGTCCACAATGATTGTAGTGCACCCCAAAATTGTTCCCTCCGTTCTTTGATCCCTAGAACCTACCTCATACATCAGTGGTCCCCAAATCTCTCCTCAAGTACGCCTAGACAGCTTAACTGTAGCCCTGAATTAGTACACCAAATTCACTAATCAAAGACTTGTTTATTAGTAGACAAGTTGAGCCAGACGTGCTAGCCCAGGGGTAGTGGAAATACATGAACTGGCTGGGGTAATTCCTAATATTGTTTTAATCTAATAAGAATCCTACAGGATCCTATTATGATAGAAAATCCTGAAGAACTGTTTTACTGTACAATGATAAATACAATTAAAGGAAAGTGCTTCAGTAATGCTGACATTAGCTATATGAATAACGTCTGTCACAGTTCGAATGCAAACAGCCGTATTGGTCCAGCAACTAGACCTGCATGAAGCAACATAAATTGGCACAGCGCTGCCTGGCATTTGGGTGTCACTCTCCAGCGACTCTGTGTCCAGATCGGGCACCTGTGGGTTCAATCGCAGAAGTATAGTTGGTGAACGTAATCATCCCGTGCATGATCTGAATAAAGGCTTCTGTGTTGGATTCGCAGTGCAAAAAGTGACTGGGCGACATGTATAATTACAGGGAATTGGGAGGGTAGAAACATTCCACCCATGACCAGACTGACTGGCACGAAGAGTGCACGCTCTGTGCATCTTGCTTATTCACAAAATAGCAAAACAAGTTTAAACCTTAAGAAATGTGTCAAAACCTGACATATTGTTTAGGTGACAAGCAAATGCAATTCAGGGGTCTAATAAAATAATAATGTAGAGATTTTCTTGTTAATTTTTTGTTGTTGGCGTGGTGGTAATGGATTTGCCATGGCACAGTGCCACGGTAAATTGAATACAATGGAAACAAATAGTTTCAATAGAATCTAATAGTGCAGAATTTGTATATCTTCCATGCTATCTACAAAGACATGTCAACTAATTAGATTCTCTATTATCTGAATGTGTACGAATGGCTTTATGTGTGATTAGGTTCCCCACCCAACTAAAGGTTTTCCCAATCTCCACTCACCTTTGTGAATATGTTTATTAGCCACTACTTTCTTCTTGAGCCTGATGTATTTCCCACAGTCACCACAGCTAAATTTCTTTTCTACACTGATCATCTGCTGGCTGGTGGTTGGGACCTGCTTGACAGTTGAGATGTGACAGGTGGAATTGTTTTGATTCACTGAAGGGACACCAGGAAAGTAAATACCCATTAAGGGGGTTGTCACTAGAAAAGGTGTAGAATCCACTGGTTTAGAGTCACTCTCTCTGTTCTCCTCAGTCTGGGTTTGGGTAGGACTCAAGGACCAAAGTGGGTTCTCCTGATCACATAAACTTTTCACACAGGGAGGAGTCAATATGGAGTATTTGGTATCTAAGAGCCCTTGAAGCTGCTCTTCCTCCTGACTGGTTTTGAGTTCCTCATGTTCCACTTGAATCTTTGTGGGCGCTGGGTCCTCCTGCCCCAGACTGGGGCTCCACTCCTGCTCACAGTGCTGCGGCTCAGGGGGAACCTCCTCTTCAGAAACCGAGAACTGCAGGGAGTCTGGAGAGAAGGAGAGAGGAGAATTAGAGGTTAATTATAGAACCTGATTTGCCTGATTCAGCTGCTGTGGTCTGTAAAGTCTGCTAGGTCAGATATGGTAGCATTGTTAGCTGAGAAGGTAACATGGTTGGATTGGAGAGGATGGGAGTGTATGTAGGGTTTGTTGGTTCCTGTCCATGTTGGTGTGGAAGGAGATGAGAAGGTTGATGTGGTGGCTGTCATTAGACATGCTTCATCTGGCTTTTTGTGATTTGTTCAAATAAACACCTCCCGTTTAACAGCAAGCCAGATAAACAACACAGCCAGAAACTCAGACTTTTGTCAGTCAAAAAGCTTGATCACAAGGGACAGTTCCTAGAAGCTACTCTGGAAGATGCCATTCCCCCTTCTGGTGGCATACACTCTCAGGCGGACTCAAATGCAGGTCAAAACGCAACCAGACCGTTGTCAATTAAGAAGTGTTCATGGTTGGTGTCTTGAAAACAAGACTCCGCCCTTGCGCACTTATCTACGTGCGTTAACCATGGAGCTACCTTTGGAATGCTGGGTGAAAAACCACCAGTGTGAAAACCCACTGGGATGAGGGGAAGTTAAGGTATTGATCCGGGCTTCAATGATGTGGGCACATGTCTGTGAGGCGTGTGGCTAATGTCCCTTTTCCATTAACGCACACCCTACTGCTCCATACTGCTCTATGCTGACAGACTGGCTGAGGACAGTCAGAGTTGTTTCCACCACTGATTGGTAAGTGGTTTGCACATTGCAAGCGTTTGTGAATGACTGCGGGAGAGAGAATTTGCGCCACTATAGAACCTGTATTGACAGAGGAGAACAATAGTGTGCCTCAAAAATATAGTGAAAATATAAACAAAACGATTGGTAAAACAACGATAACAGGAAACTTGTAAGTCTGATTGAAACAACTGTTTGCAGAGAGAAACATTTCAGTTTAAAAGGGGTGTCGAATTTTGCTGGTGGGAAGGCTACTTCCTTTTGTAAAAACAATTTCTTCATATTTAAAAGATATGAAAAGTTATTCACATAAGATAATGTTTCCATACACTATGTAGTGTTTTGTTACACGCAAAAGCACTGCCTATAAGTCATGACAGTTATCAAAGACGAAACTGTGATTGCCGCAATTTCTGTTGAAATGGGAAAATAAGAAAATTATTTAAATAATTGTACTCATTGCTATTTTTATGTAATAATTGTATAGGTGCAGCTAAGACAATTTTTATTTAGAATCATAATTGGAAATGTGTCAATTCAAGTAAAGAAACCAACAAAAACAGCTGTTGAATTTATCAGTTTGTTAACCCACCGGTCCGCTTCATCCTGGTAGTATTTTTTTCCTCTGATATAGAGCGGTATATAGAGCGGTACAGTACGCTCTTCAGTGGGCTGGGTATAGATGTGAAAACAACCTGTACCGTAATATGTGTGGTACGGTCCTTTAATGGATAAGGATCACAACGAAGGAAATAGTGGAACAAGTCCTGATCTTTTCAAAATTATAATTTTATAAATTATGTTTTATTTTAGTGTGATTACACTTTAAAATCATACACCTCTACATAAACCCCCTAGGTCAGGAGTTCCCAACCTTTTTCAGTTACTGTACAAGCAGGGGTCCTTGTACCCATGCAGTTACTTTTGTCTCACCTCCCAAGGGGACTAGTAAATTAAAAACAATCTACCAGTTAAGCATAGTTTTTTACCAGATAAAATAAAAAATTACTTTGTGTCACCTATTCATTCTCTTCAGTACATTTTATTGAAATAAGTTATTATGTTAAATACAAACTTAAATAACAGGCCAGAGCAAAATCTGAAACAAAATTATTTTCATATATTGACCAATGGTTAATCAAATCAAGTTTATTTGTAGAGCTGCAACACACAGAACAAATCATCACCACAGCCTCAGCATCATACTGTAGCCAGCAGATTTAAACTCAATCTGAAAACCTAAATTTCTCACAAAACTTTATTTTTTATGTGATTCATATTTAATGAACAGTAGCTGCAGCAGACCAGTGGCAAGTGAGTGATATCGAGCAGCTGATGTCTCATACAGTAAAATGTGCTGCGGAACTAGGAGCATTAGAGATGGTCTGTGGCTGGCAAACAGTGTTGGGGAAAGTTACTTTACCTAGTTACTACTGCAAAATCCTTAACTATTCAAACTACTTTTTAGGTTACTTGCTTAAAATTCATTTTACATATGGTTTTTGGTGTCTAGGTGTACTATCATCAATCCTAATTGGACAAAAATACAAATGTATTCACCTTTCTAAGTATTAATATAATTTTAATCAATTGTAGTGGTTTGTACCTTTTTATCCTTAAAGTTAGTTTTTTAAAAGATCAACAGTGAAAGATAGTGATTGCCTGATCATGTTGGGTTCAGTTGTAATGACATAAATGGATCATTGTAATTTGGTTTCTTGAGAAAGATATAGGTGGTAACTACTGTCATGATGCAATTTAATTTTTTTTTTAATTTAACCTTTATTTAACCAGGTGAGTTGACTAAGAACAATTTCTTATTTACAGCAACAACCTGGGAGCAATTAGGGTAAAGTGTCTTGCCCAAGGACACAACGACATTTGGCTCAGTCGGGAATCAGTCGGGAATCGAACTGGCAACCTTCTAACTACAAGTCTGACTCCCTACCCACTGAGCCATCTGCGCCCCCGCATGATCCAATTGATCTAATCACAGGCTATTTCTGTAGAATATGTGAATGTTTGTATATAAAACCAATTTCATCTGAATGTCTGAATATAAAACCAAATGTACCTCAGTAGAAATGCTGGTAAAATCAAAGATCCCGTTTTAGGCCGGTGAGTAAAATAAGTTATATCTTATTCTAATCCAGTTGTTTACATGTTGTAATTATTATGCCGGATGGCGGCAAACAATATGGGAAAGAAAAAGGATCTCTCTGCTGTGGAAAAGCGTCAAATAGTGCAACGCCTTGGACAAGGTATGAAAACATTAGATATTTCGCGAAAACTTAAGCTTGATCATCTTACTGTGAAGAGATTTGTGGCTGAGTCAGAGCACAGAAGGTTACTGTGAGACAAATTCATCGGATTAAGAGAGCAGCTGCTAAAACGACATTACAACGCAGAAAACATGTATTTGAAGCTGCTGGTGAATCTGGATTCCCGTGAACCGCAAGGTGTAGGATCCGGAGGCTTGCAGTTGTGCATAAACCTACTATTTGGCCACCCCTAACTAATGCTCACAAGCAAACAAGAATCCAGTGGGCCCAGAAATACATGAAGACTGATTAATGAAATATACCTCCTAATGCTCTAATATGTTCTTTACAACTTATAAAAAAAAATTTAAAACTCTGTTGTGCATAATAATTTAAACAGTGCATTTAGAGTTTTTTTATTAAAAAAAACACTGTTTTCATTGGGTGGTTTGTTCAATGAAATTGGACTTACACCTCAACGGTTGGTGACATGAAAATTATACTGAATGTCAATTGCATCGACTATTTACGAAAATCTGTGTAAAATATAATTTGCATAATAATTTGGAACGTGGTGTATTTCATTGGCTTGTAAACATTTGAACAATGAACATTGGAATGCTGTGGTTTGTTTCACATTAGATTTATTATTATTATTTATTTATTTATTATTGTATTATTATTGTAACTGCACAAAGTAGAGAAACTAGCATGTGATTATATGAAACTTGAGTTCTAATTTGACACTAGGCTGTTGTTGGCTGCTAACTTGACCATTTGAATGAATAGGTGTGTTTTAAAAATAAATAAAAAATTTGGAACCATATCATGCCATTTCTATGAATGTGTGTTTTTTGTAAGAATAAAACCTTTTTTGTAACTATATATCATGTTATTATAGTTATTTATGAAAATGATTATTTTGGACACTTGGGTACATTTGGGCACAATCGTGGAGGTCACTTGGGGTCGACTCATAAAACAGTCTATAGCTCCTTGGCTGTTGACTATCATTCTAGAATTTTAGACCTATGTGTTTCCAGCACCCAATCTCAATGTATGGCTTTTTATTTGCATTTGAAAGATGATGTAGAAAAAAGTATGTATTTTCTTTCATCTTGTGTCAGATTCACTGTGTACACATATTCTAAGTTATTTTTAAATATTCACAAATTTCAAAGTCTTTCCTTTCAAAAACTATCAAGCATATGTATCGCCTTACTTCAGGTCCAATATAACAAGAGTTTAGGTGGAAATTGAGTTTCAGGGCTGGATCCTTTTGAAGTTACGCATGTAAAAAGGACCATAACACGCGTTCTCATCAAGGGTTAATGCACATTGGATGTTTTCTGTGAAATTATGCACATTTTCAAAATAAAATTTATTGACAGCCAAAAATATCACTTGTAAATGACAAACACACTCGTTGTAAATTGTATAATAGAAAAACTCCAGTTTCGTAGTGAGACGATCCAAGACTAACTTCAATTTTTCTTATCACTAATCATGTTGTGAATAGGCCTTTGCACAGCTCACAGGAAATAATTATGTCTGGCCGGTGATTTTCTCTAGGTTGGTAATAATGCAAATATTTCCAGCTGTTATTGTGTATGCTTCATGTAGTTACAGTGAATGGCAAACTAGGCAACAGGCTTCTTGCTGTATTTGTCACAGATGTTGATGGAACGCTAACTAGCTAGCTGTACGCATAATAACATACAATCGTGGCTAGCATTAAAGGTCCAATCAAAAGTGTTGTGCATCAGCTATTGAAATAAAATCTTTGCAATTGTCTTTTGTGAGTAAGTTGATACCCTTTTAAGGGCTCACATATTTTTGTTTATGGTGTCCAAAACTCATTTCATATGCATAATAACACATACAGTCATTATTGTGGCTAACAGTTAAACAGCTTTAAAATCAGTTAGACAGCTATCGACATAAACTCTACTGTTGAGTGTCACTGAGAAAGTAGATGCTGTACAGTCCAAAATGTATGGAGGACCAAGTCTGCCAAAATAAAAAATAAAAAAATATATCCATTAATAAAAATATTTATACATAAAAATATAAAATGATACATTTATTAATCAATATTATTTCCCTATTTTTTTTTTCTGTGATCATTTATTTCTATATTGTTGTATTTCTGTATCTATTTATTTCCGTATAAATTTTTTTCTTTTTTTCTTTATTTCCACATCCTTAAGCTAATGAGGAGGCTGTCAATCAAAGTATGTTACAGTGTCACCTTTTTCCCAGTGGATGATCGGTATCAGTGTGAAGATCAACTTTACATGCTTAGATTGCTATGACTACGTTAGTAGGCTTCATACAGCCTCTTGCCACTGGTGTCAGAGATTTGAGTCTTGGCTACCCTAGGTGAAAATGCTAGCTTTGATTATTATTTGATTATTTAATTTTTGCGTGGAGGGTCTGGCTGAAAGTTTATTGCCGTAATCAGCAACTGATGACACAGAAGTTGACCCTGCAGTGTAGGAATTTGGATGAAGTGTGATCATTGTCTTAATTTTTTTGATATACAATTCCGTTAATGCCAGAGCACACGGACGCCCTTCTCATACATTGCCAATCAGAGTAATTATTTTGACTAAACTACTTGGGGATAAGCCACACCGTGGTGGGGCTCAAATCAAAGTCTGAATTTCAATGTGACTACATACACAATAGAATAGAGCATAACACCCTTCCCAGTAGCTACAAATACCACGCCGGACTGACTCCTTTTTTCACATGCAAAATTACATCAAGAGCAATGGACAGTCACTACTACTGAGTTCAGGCAATAGTCTATTCGTGCTATTTCAACTCCTTCACTTCTTCAAGTCTGGCAAACCTCAGTAGGGGTGGGCAGATCGATCCAAAAATATAGATATGATATTTTGTTTTTGAAGATTGATTCTAGTGTTAATAGGATTAGATACCAGTTCCAGTTTCTCTCTTCTATGTTGTAGCCTACCCATTTCATCAAAGAACAGAACTGCCAGTGCAATGTTCCATTGTCGTGTACACACACAAACACACAAACCCACAAACACACACACACAGAAACTAAGAAATTGACGGAGCAATAGAGCAAGCTACGGTAGTTGACAGGTGACACCAAAGACACAAAAAACACAACTAAGTCAGCACAGTTAGTAGGACTGTATGTTTGTGACATTGCATCTCTTTCTAGGGTTGATGAAAGGATCCTATATCCTACAAACCAACCCTGTGCCCTACCCTTGGTTCCTCCTCAGCTGTGTTTTTTATGTTCACAATCTGTTCCTATCTCCGCTCTTGACTTGATTGCTATGGCTGATCGATTAAGTCCCGCCCCCTCATTAGCTTAAGGATGTGGAAATACAGAAATAAATATATACGAAAATAAATAAATACAGAAATAAAAAAATATGGAAATAAATTAATAAAAATAAATAAAAACAGAAACATAGGGAAATAATATTGATCAATAAATGTATAATTTATATTTCTATATTTTTATGTATGTTTTTATGTATAAATATTTTTATTGATCCATATATTCATTTATTATTTTGGCAGACTTGGGCCTCCATAAAAATGTTACCTTATGGTCAGGAATCTGTGTTTAAATTATATATTTAATCTATCCAGATTGAAAATATAAAATTGTCTTGCTAAAAATATTATTAGTTAGTAAATATGTCACAACATTATAACAGAGTTTAGTGGTATATTTTCGAAATGTGCAATGTTTCCTTTGGTTTAGATCGATTTTCATCGCATTAAATCAGGCGCTTTTATTCTGAAGGCGGAAATAGGAAAAGCTAGAAATCCACTATTGAGGCTTTAGGGAAACAAGACTTCTGAACACTAACATGACATGTGCAATCACTTCACTTGCTGAAGACGAGGCTGAAGTCAGAAACTCTCCAAAACAAGCAACAGTTCAAAATGGCTGCAGTAAACACAAAGCATCTCATTTTTCCTAGGCAGTGCCACAGAAAAAAGAGAATGTAAACAAGGGGAAAAGTACTTGCCAAACTTATACCAATGCATTAAAATGCATCTTTGAATGTAATTAAATCATTGAAATGCTTCTCTATTTATCCATTCAATGACCCTTCTAATTCAATTACACTTACCTATTCTACATAGTTTTACAACCGGTGTCAATCGTAGCAGTCGGTGTAACCGGTCATTGTCCTGGTAATCCACTACCATCTTCTAAACGGCCTCGAAAATGTCCAGAGCAGCCGTTTGTTTATAAGCATACCAAACGACTATATTTTAGGAATTCTGTGTCAAATATGAGCGGGGTAGCCTAAAGACAGTCTCTTTCCGAAGCAAAAAAGGCCGCAGAAAATACTTGAATATTGCTGTCAACAAAAAGCCCACTTCCGGGTCACGAAATTTCAAAATAGTAGCTCGCAATTAGGTCAAAAAAAGAGAACAGTTTCATAAAACTGAATTTATTCATGATTATAGAGAAAACACTATATAAACCTATATAATCATGAACAGTTGTTCTTATGTGTTCATATTAAATTAACATTTCCTTAAAATGTGGATATTAAATCCTGTTTCCATATCAATAAATTGCAGCCAATGCAGATCACACCAAGTGACATACATACAGTATTGACTCATAACACAAAAATTGTCGGGTGCGAACTGAACAATGTGTACATGGAAATATTCAGCAGAGTGCATGGAATCAGAATATTACATATGTTTATGGTTTCTCTACAAATTCCCAAATGGCCTATGGGTTTGTCTTTGTATTCCTTACTATGGAAATTAGAGT
Source organism: Umbra pygmaea (assembly GCA_016801145.1). NCBI lineage: Eukaryota > Metazoa > Chordata > Actinopteri > Esociformes > Umbridae > Umbra > Umbra pygmaea. The sequence goes on from JACXGM010002215.1 coordinate 18,264, forward strand.
AATGTTTGGGAAAAAATGTATATTTTATTTCAACATTGCATTGGTGTTTACTGTATTTCAAAACCTCAAAGGATTTACTTTCACTAGTACATTGTATGGCACTTAACATTTCAGCTTATGAATGCAAGAGCTTTAGATCTTGAACAAAAGTGTGTACAGTATATCCAGAAATGTATTTATGTGTTTACCATTTGATGCAAATACCTGATTTTGAAATGTGTTTATGGTTTTTTGAATGCAGTACTTAATCTTGCAGGGTATTTGAGGCATTTCGCGTGTGCAATTTGGGGATTTGTGTGCAGAGTTTTGACAAAATGAGACCTAGTTTCAGAAAATGTGTGTAAGCAGTTGGAAAAAACTGTAATTTGCTCCTCAATTAGGATTAAGTCACTGGCCTCCAGTGATGAAGACTGTAAGGATCCAACAATGTTTTTGGTGAGAACATCTTTCCCCAGATACAGTAAATATACCTACATTTGAGATTACATTTGTGCAACTAATTACCAACACATTCAAGTGCGATTCTAAAACTCAAAGAACACCTAAAAAGTATCTATTGAAATCTAACAAGGAGGGAACAGTGGCTCTCCTAAATCGTGCTCTTCCCCAGAATTTCTAAATTCCTAAATTAGACTGAAGGGAAAATATGGTGGAAGGAAAATCATTAGTTCCAATCTAGGGGTGGTTGGTGAACCTTTTTTGGATTAGGGCTGCATGGTGGAAGCTCTCATTGTCCCATATGACAGCATAAGTAGTGTGGCCTGGGGCCTTATGTTTTCTCTCTGGGAGTGGGAATAAAGGTAATACACAGCAACAAGAAACACCATGTTGACTTTTTCAGCCTCTTATTCTCTGGTGAAGAGACGGTTTCTCCCACCGGCAGGTGGTCTTGTCTCAACCCTGTATGAAACAATAAAATGGCATGTGCAAACATGCAGTCTTCTTGATATTCGAAAGCCAGATATTGTGCCTGGTCATTTCATATCCACTCACCGGTTGGTAGTCCTGAATGTCCTGATGATTTCTGCCACAGTGAAGCAGCTCACATTGGGTTGCACTCACTGCCCAGCTTTCCACTTACTCATCCCATGTGCCCCTTATTCTACCCTTTGTTGCTCCATTTTTCCTGAACAATCATGCTTATGTTTCGTCTTTATGCTCGAAAGAACAGGAGAACTGGGTGGACAGTTTGTACTGGTTTGTACTGGTAAATTGTGTTGTAATCCATTAGCACTTTGTGTTTTGTCTGGTGACTCATGTATTTTCTCACAAATGGTACATGTATTTTCTCAAAGACAATTGTCCTCACACATTGATAGTTGTGCATAGTGTTTTACAACATGAGTGAACTGGAATCACAAATTGAGTTGACAAATTAGAATGTGTGCTTGGAACCTTTAGGAATGGTTCATGATTATGGGATGTTAGCTTGAACATCTGATCACTCTGTGTATGCTTTCAGTCACAGTGTATAATCAACTGGGAATACTGTAACTCCATTATACATAGCACAGTCTGTCTCTGGTAGTGAATTAGATTTTAGATCAAAATCATTCATTTCCCAGAAAAGATACATCTCTCACTTTGTACCTTTAAAACTTGAGAATATCTTTGAGCAATGCGGAAACCTGGGGCTTTTATATAATATGTGAAATAAATACGAGATGTTACCTTCTTTGATTTGCTGAGGCAAACCTTCTCAGAAGTAACATATTCAGATAGCTAAGGATTAAATCAGGGACAGATCTACATACTATGAGGCCCCTGGGCCCCCCACCTCCGAACTCACACGACGTTTGCACACATGAACACCCCTTCCCCCAATTGCTTGTTACAACACAGGCCTATTTTAAGGCTGTAATACATCAAAAAACAGTGTTTTTCAAGACGTCTTGAGCTGGGTGCCTGACGGTACAGATCCACTTGTCCGACACGACTGTCGGGTGGTGTTGGGATGCCTCCCTCAATTTGTATGTGATGGGCTTTCCTCAAGTACAGCTGGGCTACACCCACAATCAGTTTCTCCTCCATTTTTGCTACATCTACAAGAAAGGACCTTCCCCTGTCTCCTCTGTGCTCTACTTCTATTTGATAGTCACGTTCAATGGATTAATTTGCATAAAGCTGGGCATCGGCCAGCTTTTTTCTTGTGCAATATTTTTTCAAATGCAGCGCCGCCTTCCCGGGATGCTTTGCGGGCGCGTTGAAGTTGCTTGACGTCACCCATAGGAATAGAGCAAGGTGCGACGTGATTAGAAAGGTTCCACCTAGCAAAGCCCCAGGTGGAACCTTTCTAATTCTTGTTGTGTGCTACCTCCGGAGGTCAAGTGGAATTTGAGAGAGACCCGCAAGTTTACACAGTACAATTGTGTTTCGTCCCGAGCTCAGCTCTAGTGGATTCGAAAATGTTGCTGAAATCTATCGAAATCTATCATAGTGTAAAAGCCTCCTAGTGAAATATGGAAAAATAATAGAACTTTTCATTTATTCTTGTTAAGTAGTAAAGGAGCTATTGTAGAATTCCCCGAATGCAAACTCTACGAATAACCCCTTAAAAGGAACTTTTATAAGCCAGTGTTGATTATTTATTTTTGGACTTTATGCATGTGTTTGACGCTAATGCCAGCAAGCAAACCCTGGCATTTTACTATGCATAATTCCCAAGATATGTTCACAGCTGCACATACTACAGGTTTTGAGTAATAACACAATATGTATTTCATATACAGCTTAGCTATATGCATTGTGACCAATTGTATGGATGGAATAAAACACCAGCTCCATTTTTTTACCATGGCAAATGATTTGATTATTATTCTGAATCTACACACTCTCATGATTATTCGCTAGAATATTCTTTAAAGCACACAATACTTGTTTTAATTATAAGCCAATATGTATCCCGTATACTCTATTGTGTGTTTTACTGAGGCGATGGTCAAATATATTTTGTTGCAAAATCTAGCAGACAGTGGCCCTCCAAAATTAATATTATTTGGTTAGTAGACACTCATCTGTATTTCCTAAGATACATACTCCACATTTCAAAATACAATTCTTGAAATATGAGGCAATATGTGCAGTGATATCCAGTGTGTATCCTGAGTATTTCCTAGAGTACATTCTCCACTTTTTTGAATTATGAGGCAAAATGTATCCCATATAGGGTGATCTGGATTTCTTTGACCTTGAAACATGTTTTAATATCCACATTTCAAGGATATGTTCGTTTAATATGAACAAATACGAATCATTGTTCATGTTTATACATGTATATATAGTGTTTTGTCCGTAATCATGAATGAATTCAGTTTTATGACACATTAATCGCTTTTTGAATTATTATTATGAAATTTCGTGACCCGGAAGTACTTTTTATTGGTGCCAGCATGATAGACGCATACAAGTGTGGACGTGACTAGACCAGAATTACAAATTGATTACAATTTGGCAAAACAATTGCTTTTCTACCAAGCATGTCTACACTCCAGTCGTTTAATATGTTTTTAAATGAGCGCTTAACGTCGGCTTCTGTTGTTGATGCGGTTGAGAAAAAGGTAGACCGTTACCAGAAGGAAGAACGATTACGCAGAATGCTGCGGATTACACACAGAATGCTGCGGATTAAACCCGTAATAAAACTCTGTAGAATAGGTAAGTGCTATTTTATTTTTTATTATTGTATATTTAGTTGAATTCGCGAGGTAATTTCAAACGACATTTCCCGGATTGTCTTGAAATACGTATTCAATGGGTCAGTATGGGCAGTTCGCCGTGGGGGAGGGGTATTTACATAAATATAATAAGTACAGCTCAATACAAATTCAGATTTTTTAAATGATATTTCATGCACTAAAATTTAAGGAACGTTTGGAAAGCTAGCATTGATGCGTTATGGAGCGAGGTGTCAGCCAAAAGTTTAACGGGCGTACGAATGAAATCTAACGTTGTAATACCTTATGTTTATTAAAAAAAATGTCTTGTTCAAGTTCAGATTTGCATTTATGTAATATTATGCTCCAACGTATTGGCAGTCTCATCCCACCAACAAAAAACTTAGAAGAATATTTACTGAATTACTGAATAGTTTATGTAATTTCATGTTTAGTAATAATTTATGGTAGTACTGAACATTTTCCAACCTGAAATTATTTGAATGCTCATTGTAGAAATAAAAAATAAAGTACAAATGCTGTAGTAAAGTCTTCATTATTAGAACTTAGAGGTAGCATTTGTTAGTACAAAAAGGATATTAGGAACTCTTTTCCACTGGTGCTTTCCATGGTGTGGCCTTAGTGAGATATATTAAAATCAGCACCATTGTTTTGTTTCAGGACCAAGTTTGACACATGGGGACTTGGGGCAGGCTTGAGGTAGGTAGGGAGGAGTCATTTAAATATATGTTGATTGACAGAATCAAGCAGCATGCAGAGAAGGCAGACTAGAAAACAGAATTGCCAGTGCATAAGTATGTTTTTGGAGCAGTTGAATAGTCTGCAACTACCATGACATCATAAATACTAAACGTGCCCCCTATTTCTTTTCCATTTTTCACTCTCTATAAAATTTGTTTCCAAATAAATGTTAAAACAATCAAATTCACGTTTCACACTCAATAGTCTGCAGTCATTACATTTAAAGATATCTCCAAAAAATTCTCTATAGTATATTTACATAGTACTTGCTTCCAGAATATATCATTGTGAAGTTCTTTCTCTTCTAGAAAGCAATGCAATTAAAACCTACATTACCTAAACCTAGGAGAGTCCACGGTTAAGAAGGGATGAGTATCCTTTACTCTAACATCACCACAGTCCTGTGACATTCCTCAATTTTCTCAATTGTTAGTTTACCCTTGACTGCCAGTGTAAAAGGACTGGCATGATCTGACTGCACAGCTGATGGTTGTCGAAATGAGACGAAGGTGTGGAAAAATGATGCATGACATGTTCATTTTACAACAATGACGAACAATGAGCTGCCCTAGGCAATGCTAAGCAGGTCTATGGTAATACAGAATGAAGAAGTCATTGATGCGTAACTAATGTTTATAGCTAACAGGTCTTATGAAGCTTGCCGTAACATGCCAAACACGAAACTAGGCTAACTTCACTAATGGTTAGACTAGTGAGTATGCATTTGACGCTTTGAAGTAACATAGCTAAATACAATCACTTGCTCTATCTAGCATGATTAATAGCCAAACTCGTCAGGCTAGTTAAAGCTAAATTATTTTTATTCACAGCGATCATTTATAATTATCATAGCTAAGTTTAAATGTCACAGTCATTCCTGCTGAGAAAACGCTTCTTTACACATTGCAGCATACATTTGACTTGTTTTTCCCAGGCATGTTTGTGTCATCTGATGAAAGTTAAATGCATGTTTTAGTGAGTGACATCATGTTACAGGCAGAGACATGCCCACGCTGTTGTAATGTTACATTCGGTGTCAGGTACTGGAAAAAGGAACCAAAATGAAACGTCCATTTCGATACCAGTAGTATCATTTGACTTGGATCTGGTTCCATGAAAGTAACCATTTCTCGATACCCAACGCTACTGCTGGATTTTAATGGTGGCCATCGGTTCAATCCTGGTCACGGCTTTTTCAACTTTGCCTGGTGTTGTTCCCTGAAGCCCAGAGGTTTTCGATTAGATTAAGATCCGGCGACTTAGATGGCCATGGCAGGACATTCATTTTGTTGTCACTGAACCATTTCTACGTGGATCTTGAGGTATGTTTTAGGTCATTGTCTTGTTGGAAAGCCCACCTACGGCCAAGTCCCAGCCTTCTGGCAGAGGCCACCAGATTGTCAGCCAAAATGATACTTGGTGGAATTCATTATAATCTTTACCAGTGCCCCTGGACCTCTGGAATTAAAACAGCCCCAAATCATCACTGACCCACTACCATATTTCACCGTGGGTATGAGGTGCCTTTCCTTGTATGCATCTCTGTTTTGACGCCAAACATGGCGATGCTGTAGGCCTATCTAAACAAAATGTTCAATTTTGTTCAGGGCTTTCTTCTGGCAATCCTTCCAAAGAGGCTGTGGTTGTGGAGGTGGCATCTGATTGTGCTTTTTGAAACCTGGTGACCCCAAGATGCCACTGAGCCCTGCAATTTTTTCACAGTGATTCTTGGGGCTTTTTTTGCTTCTCTTACCATCCTCTTCCCTATCATGGGGGGCAAAATGCATTTGGATCCTCTACCCATGAAGTTTTCAACTGTAACATATCTTTTGAATTTTTTTATAATTGCCCTGACAGTGCAGTAATTATGGTTTTTAAAATACATGGATGTTCCACCATTTCCTTTATTATACACTCACCTCAGTCCTGTATAATGTGCCCACTCCATTGAAGCCTAAGTCAACACCCTGACTGCCGGTCATCCCAGTGGTTTTATACACACCTTCCCCTCTTTTCTCCCAGAATTCTTAGCCACCAGATTGACCTTCTCATCTCCTTCCACACCAACATGGACAGGAACCAACAAACCCTACAAACACTCCCATCCTCTCCAATCCAACCATGTTACCATCTCAGCTAACAATGCTACCATATCTGACCTGCCAGTCTTTACAGACCACTGCAGCTGAATCAGGCAAATCAGGTTCTATAATTAACCTCTACTTCTCCTCTCTCCTTTCCTCGAGACTCCCTGAAGTTCTCTGAAGAAGAGGTTCCCCCTGAGCAGCAGCACTGTGAGCAGGAGTGTAGCCCCAGTCTGGGGCAGGAGGAACCAGAGCCCACACAGATTAAAGTTGAACAGGAGGAACTGAGGACCAGTCAGGAGAAAGAGCACCTTCAAGGACTCTTAGAGAACAAAGACTCAATTTTGACTCCTCCCTGTGTGAAAAGTGAATGTGATCAGGAGAACCCACTTTGGTCCTTGACTCCTCCCCAAACCCAAAACATTTTTATGATGACCCCCTTAATGGGAACTAACATTCCCATTGTCTTTTCAGATAATCAAAACAATTCCACCAGTAACATCTCAACTGTCAACCAGCTCCCAACCACCAGTCAGCAGGCCTACACTGGAAAAAAGAAATTTATCTTTGTTGACTATTCAAATTACTTCAATCAAAACAAAAACAAACACAAACTGACTCACACAGCTGAGAACAAGTTTAGCTGTGGTGACTGTGGGAAAATATTTAGTCACAAGGACAACTTAAATGCACATGTATGTGTTCACACCAAAGAGAAACCATTCAGTTGCACTGAATGTGGGAAAATATTTAGTCAAAAGGACCACTTAATTGCACATGTACGTGTTCACACCAAAGAGAAACCGGTCACCTGTACTGACTGTGGGAAAAGTCTTAAGTGGAGCATAAACATGCAGAAACTGACTCACACAGCTGAGAGAAAGTTTCGTTGTGGTGATTGTGCGGAAAGATTAAGATTAAAGGGGAACCTAAACACACAGAAACTGACGTGCACGGGTGATAAAAAGTTTAGCTGTGGTAACTGTGGGAAAAGATTCATTCTCGAGTACAACTTAAACAGACATAAACTTGTTCACACAGGAGAAAAGGGGAATCTAAACACACACAAACTGACTCACACCAGTGACAAAAAGTTTAGCTGTAGTAACTGTGGGAAAAGATTCAGTGAGGAGTTCAACCTAAACAGACATAAACTTATTCACACAGGAGAGAAACCATTCAGCTGTAATGATTGTGGGAAAACCTTCTGTTTCAGCAATACCTTGATTGCACATAAACGTATTCACACAGGATAGAAACCATTCAGTTGTGGTGTCTGTGTGAATACATTCTGGAGCAATGACAGTCTTATTTTACATAAACATATTCACACAGGAGAGTAACCTCTACACTGTAGTGACTGTCAGAAAACCTTCAGTCGCAAGGACAGTACAATCGCACATGTTTTCACACTGGAGAGAAACCGTTCAGCTCTGGAGAATGTGGGAAAAGCTTCACTCAGAAGAGGTACCTAATGAGGCATGATCTGATCCACACAGGAGAGAAACCACATAGCTGCTCACTTTCTATTAGAACATTTACTCATGAGGTTTTTCTACACCAAAAAGTCTGTGAAATGTCCACAAAGTATGAAACATTTCATTTGTAAAACTCTCTATGTTAAGTCTGAATTTGATGGTTTCATGTACCTGTGTATTGACAGTAGACCCTCACATACTTGTGAAACATTAAAGAACCTCTCATGAAAATCAAAGTATTTATAAATTGGAACCCAGTCTATGTGAGTTTGCACGGGCATGTCTCTGTTATTAAAATGAATAACCTCTCTTGCCAGGGAAAGTCTTAACAATGGGCCCTTTATTAACTCGACACAAGAACATTGTCAAAGGCATACACTTCTGACTGCACACTCCCAGATAGCAGAGAGCCGGTGGCATAGTTGGTGGCATCGTTTAACGAGCGGTCCATCGCGGATGAGCAGAATTTTAGACATTGAAACATTGTCTAAAATAAAAAAGTCCTTGTTTTTTTAATATAGGCTGTATATATTTTATAACTGAATTTAATTTTTTATTTCGAAATAAACTTACATTATCTTTGTATTATATTTGAAAGTCATTGTAACCAATATTAAAAATAGCTTTAAATACTTTTCGTTAGCAATTGAAATCCAGATCTTACGCTTAGCCTAGGATATAGCCTATAAGCAGCGGATGGACCAACTGAATCAACAGCGGGAGTGTGTTGGATTCCGGTAGGACATCTGTCTATAAAACGCTGTTCACCCGCCAACTCTGCTGCCAGCAGACCGCTCATTGGCCGAACAGCAAACCGACGGCGGACCGTTTTTTACTATCAGGGCTGTCAATAAGATGTTTGTATATATACAGAGGTGCTGTGAGTAATCAGGAACGGATTCAAAGGACAATAAATAGCTGGGAACGGAATATGATGTCGAGATTCCAGTCTTTATTCCAACCCCCACTGTTAGCCCATCTCCAGCCTCCAAACCCAGCCTCCTCTGCAAGCCTCATTGGACTGTGAATTTGTTCTTTTATTTTGGTTCTGTACTCTAGCACTATGTGTTTGAAAGGATACAATGACAATGAGGTTGAAGTGCACACGCTCAGCTTTAGTTTGAGAGTACATTCATACACCTCAGATGAAACATTTAGAAATGACAACACCTTTTGAACATGGTTCCTGGATCCAAGATGTTGAAGGCTTTACACCATGTAGCACATGGTTGGTGGGGGTGAGATTTAAAGGCCAGAGCTGGTCTCAAGAGGTCGCTGTGTTTGATGGGCAGGCATGTGGATGGATTGTGTGCAGTGTATCATGATTCTGAAATGGTGGAGCATGTGTTGTTGGATTCTGGTGCTTACGCTGTGAAGAGGGAGAGACTGATGTGTAGAGTGTTAGAAGTGGGGCTTGGGGTGGGTTGACAGGGGTATGGAGGGAGTGGCTGATGAGTTAATTTCGTTTTTTGGCAGATACGAAATGGGCAGGAGGCTGTAGTGGTTGAGTTGGTTAAGTTTAGTATAAGCAATTGGATATAAATTTTCCTGAACACTAGGGGGCAACATGCGCCCAGCTGATTGCGGTGCAGCAGTTCACTATACAATCACTAGAAGAAGAAGATGGATAACAACATATCACCCCATGTATTCAGATAAAAAATAGTCCTTGAATCCCAAACCCACCCCTACGCCCTAACCCCTCACTCGGAGCCATAGACAGTATAAATAATTGGATGAACAGATGACATTCATTCCTATGGAGAGAAAGTGAAGTCAATTATAAGCACTTTTTCGGTGGTAGCCAAGCTTACTGCACAGCCTCAAGCTGAGCGTGATGAAGTAGATGTGACGTGAGCAACGATGTGACGTGAGCAGCGTCTCTGAAGGTTGTAATTATTCTCGTAGCTGTGTCAAGAGAAATCTGAATCATTCCGAATCTTGCCTCTTGCAGAGACAGAGAGCATGAGTAGGACATATTTCCAATCCATCAAAACGTCGCTGATATATTTTGTTCCGATGCTTTTCATGGTCTCTCTATGGGCTTCTCTTGACTGTATGCCTCCACATCCCCCGATTGCCTGCCAGCTTCTCCTGAACTATACAGTAATTTCTCTACTGTGCGACAGAAAGTTCAAGGGGCATAGAACAAGATTCTGGGCCCTATGCATAGGCAGTCCTGATGGGCCCCTATGTTATATATATAAAATATATTCCAGACTTTTTGAGGTGGCCTCTCTCCCCTTGGGCCATAATCATCAGTATTGTTTTTTCCTAATAGTCCGTATTGTAGTCCGACTCCCCTGGTTATGACACATTAGTTAGCATATTTTCACAAAAACGGCTGCTACTGGGCCATCACATGAAATACAAGGTAATGGAGATTGTTATATTTTGTCCTGTTTCTTTAGAAATTAACAATGGACAAATAGTGTCAAGAATGTGCGGTGTACGGTTGAGGGAGAGAGACTGGAGGCGGTAAACAGTGAGCAAGGCTTGGGATCTTAATTAAATAATCCCCACAGAGGCAAATAAACATGGAAACAACGAAAAAACCCTCGTGCTCTTAAAGCGTCACGGACACTTTAAATACAACAGAAACTCAGAACTCGGGAGTACAGAACAAAAAGACTACTTACAACTGACACTAGGATAACTGGAAACAAACACTCACGGAGAACTTGAACACACAGTGACAGGGAGGAAATTCCACAATGCTTCAGCACTCTCCTCTTAGTCTGGGCACATTAAATAGAGGCAGAAAACACAAGGCTGAAGGAAATCAATAATAACACCAAGCTGTAGCCCATAGACTAATCAAGCTGATACAGAGAACAACTAAATAGAACACCCAGGAGTAGAGGGCCCAGACCAAGAAGAGAGAATACATCACAGGGGGGAGCTAGAAACCAATAAACAAGAAAACCAAACACTGGGAAAGGGCAAAAAAGTCACACAGACACATCCTACCCAACAAGGGTAGGATGTGACAAATAGATTCTTTAAACGCTTCGGATGTAAATTTATTCACTGTCAAAGTGACCCCTAAAATGAATGGGAATCTATGAAATGCTAACGTGAGGTGATTGCCAGGTGGCATCAGATCCACCCAGGGTTGCCTCAACTTCCAGGTCCAAGCCTACCCTCTTGGTCAGAGCGCTCTTCATGGTCATGACGAAACTCCGACTGTGACTTTCCCCAGGGTGGCTAGGGGTTAATTCAGTGGTCCTCAAACCCTTCCATGGAGGGCCTAGTGTATGCAGGTTTTTGCTTTTACCTTGTACAAGCCTGATGGAGTATCTCAATAATTGATTAGGATCTCCCCTCACCTGGCAGTCTAGGTCCTTATTATGCTCTAATTGAAGGGAAAGACCAAAAACCAGCATACACTAGGCCCTCCATGGAAGGGTTTGAGGACCACTGAATTAAGTAAACCGTGTCTCCATCATAAATGCAAGTGAGCTATTTGACTTAATAGATCAATTAATAATAATAAAAAAATTTAGTGCGAACTGGACAATACATTGCAGGAAATACTAAGGAGAGTGCATACATGTAGAATCAGATTATATGGTCAAATCATTTTTAAATATGTGCACTCAAACGTTGTTTGCATAACAACTAAATAAACTATAGCGTGCACACTGGACAATATATCTAGCAATACGATATTATTGACTTCAAACATAGGCCCCAGTGGAATACACCCTTTGGAGGCAATATGTATCCAATTTACAGTGCATTACAGCGTATTCCAATGGGGCCTGTATTGGCAGTCACTAAAATTGTGTTGCTAGATCTAGCACACAGTGGTGGTTATATGCGAATATTATTTGGTTAGTAAACAGTCTCCTTAGTCGTTCATAGATACATTGTCCAGTGTGTACACTATGGTTTTTGAAATATGAGGCAATATGCATCGATATCTTGTGGGTAATTGTGTGTGCGGAACTAAATGCCAACAACATTTGAGAGTAGGTAGTTAAAAATTATTTGACCATAGTCTGATTCTATGCACTCTCCTTAGTATATCCTACAACACATGGTCCAGTTCATAATCAATCGTTTTTGTGTTATGAGGCAATATGTATCCTACTTACAGTGCATTACAGTGTGGCCAATAATAATGTGTTGCTAGATGTGGCATAGAGTGGTCGTCAAAAACAAATATTATTTGGTTAGTAGACACTCTACTGAGTATTTCATTGATACATGTTCCAGGTGTACACTATGGTTTTTGAAATATGAGGAATATGAGGCCCATAGTGATCTGTTTTGGCTGCATTTATTTGACCATGAAACATGATTTAATAACCACATTTTAAGGAAAAGTCAGTTTAGTGGGAAAAAATATGAATCATTGTTCATTTTATTCGAGAATGATATTGTGTTTTGTGTATAATCATTAATAAACTCAGTTTTATGACACTTCTCATATTAATCGCTGACTTTTATTTTTGAAATGCCGTGACCCGGAAGTACTTTATTGTTGCTAGCAAGACACAAGTTGTTAGGATCCAAAGTATACATTATTTTGATCATTCTTTTTCTTGCGGAAACAAAGAAAGACTCGGTCTTAGTAGGCTATTTAACCTGTTTTCATGCAGTCGTTTATTATGTTTTTAAAGAAGAGCCTATTCGCATCTGCTGTGGAGATTGTCGATGCCGATGATAAGACTGTAGACGTGAACCACGAAGAGAAAGATAGGCTACACCGAATGCTGCAGATTACACACCGAATGATGTGGATTAAACCAGAGATAAAACTCTGTAAAATAGGTTAGTGAAATGCTGTATGTTGTTACTTTCCCAGCTAGCATAGAGCTGGCGGGCCGCCCGCGGTTACAGCTGCAGCTGAAGGTACGCTAGCTTTTTGCTCATCGTTTATAGGGCGGTCTGTCCGCGGCAGTGTTGGAGGCTGAGCGGTCCACCGGCGGCTGAGCAGAGTTTTTAGACAGAGATCTTACGGGAATTCTACGCACTCATACTGTTGTTCCAGTTAGTCCATCAGCTGCGTATAGGCTATATCCTAGGCTAGGCTTTTGTTCTAGATTTTTATGTCAAATGAAAAATATTTTAAACTATTTAGAAAATTGTTATAACAATATTCAAATACATAAAAATGACATTAAGTATATTTTTCATTAAAAAAAATGAATTATGTTAAATACATAATTAAAGAAAAAAGTTTGGCTTTTTTTTAACACTTTTTCAAGGTCTAAAACGCTGCTCATCTGAGATGTGTCTGGCTGCAGACCTCACGTGTCAGGCTGCTTCCGTTGCAGGCTCCAGTGTCAGGCTGCCTCCAGTGTCAGGACCGGAAATAACAAACATTTTGTGCGTAGTTAATTTGATGTAAGCCATACCCATACCCAAACCCCTACCTTAACCACTCAGAAACCTTGCTGTTAACTCCATGTAACATGTGTTATATCTACGCTATTTACTGTTCTCGTGGTAATTTCGGAAGTGGGCGTAACTTGAAGGGTCGTGACTTGAAGTCTTGCAGGCTGCAGGCTGCAGACAGACTATTGAAAAAGTTTGTTATTGCCGGTCCTGACACTGGAGGCAACCTGACACTGGAGACTGCGATGGAAGCAGCCTGACACGTGAGGTCTGCAGCCAGACCCTCTTGGCTCACCTGCCAGTGGACCCAGGGATGCTGACGGGGGGACAACTGGGATTCTTATCCTGGGCCCAGTCCTAAGGGGGGCCCAAATTTTGATTTTGCACAGTCATATTTTTTAGCGGGGGGCCCACAAAGAGTTGTGTCCCGGGCCCAGGGATTCCTGGCGTGGACTTCTTGGCCAGCAGTGGACCACCTTCCTAAACGATGAGCAAACCACCGGGCGGACCACCAGCTCTGCCAATGCTGGTCCGCCTGTGTCCCGCCAGCTCTGTGCTAGCTGGGTTATTTATTGTACATTTTACTGAAATCGCAAACTTGTTCAGATTTATAATATTCGATTATTTGGCTTCGAATGTGTATTGAAAATTTGATTTTAGTATGGGGAGAAGGCCGTTGGTTATGGATAGGCGGATCGGTACCAAAGTATTAATACTTCCGATCCTAATGTAATTTCTCTTTCATCAATACTGTCATGACAACATCGATGCTATGTACTTTCCTTTAGTAATGATTGTAGTTTTTATGAAACCAAACATGTAGCAGAAGTGAATGAGAAGTCAGAAAAATAATACTAGCCATTGTGAGAAAACACAAGAACACATTATAAGGTCGAATTAAAAAGGAGGCAGGTTTCAATTTTGTTACAGATACAGAAGACTGCAGGTGTAATTGCATGCACAGTAAAAATAACACTAAAAACTGATGAGGTGGACAACATAAAAAAATAACAATTTAAGAATTGGACCGGAGATCAAGCCAAAATATACACCTATGCAGGCTTGGAATTTCGTAATTTGGATCTAAGTGTTACAAACATTTTTAGGGCATAAAGGCCACATGCCATCGCAGAAAGGCCATTGAGTGAAATAAGACAATTAGCAGCTTACTAGGGGTGGTTATCGACACAGATTTTCCGAATGGATTCGATTCCGATTCAGAAGGTCTCGATTAAATTGTCGATTTGATAATACTGCAGATTCAATTACATTTCCAATTGCGATTCGATATCAATAAGGTTAGAGAGATTTCAGTTACAATACCAATTTGCTTGGATATGAAAGAGATTCTCAGAGAACTTATGCTGTAAATTGTACAAGCAAGAAGCAACCCTCAAATATTTTTTTAATGCACCAGGTTAATGTGTGCATTAAGAATTCACCCCCAAAATGTTATATCAAAGTATTTTTTTCTTAACTCGACTTAACTTTAACAGTCATTGACAAATTACAGCAGTCATCAACACAAGATAGTGCAACTGTAGACTACAAGAACATTGTTGTAAATGAACTACAGTCTTGTAGTTTGTAAGTAAACCAGAAGTATATTTAAATAACACTTGTTTGATGGTTGCTAACTTGCTACTCTCCGCTGCTACCGTGATCTCGCGGGACACAGAGCACAACATGCATTGCCAGACAATATCTATTGGTAGCGGTAGCAGCCGAGAGTAGCAGCCATCAGGCAAGTGTTATTTAAATATACTTCTGGCGTACTTACAAACTTTCGATACCTCGTTTTGTAAGTACGTAACCTATTTGTACTACTGTAGAAGTTTGGCACCATTCCGGGCATTATTAGTGGGGTTATTTACGAGATACACCCTTGTTTCCATATGCACCTACACTAAGCCATTCGGCTGATAGCGCTAACTCGACCAATGTTATAACAAGAGAAAAAAGCTTATAGGGGGTTGTTTGGCTCGAAGTCAAGGTGCGAAGGTCTCTAGGGTTAAATTACTCCAAACCATCACTTTAACGTAGCGTGGTTCTATAATGAGGCTTTGGAAGTCATCATTCTCAACAAGCCTCAGTTTCTCTTTAGGCATGCAGAGAATTGGATGGCCACATCACACCAAATGCATTCTCCAGTGGAATTTGTTTCGGATCCAACATTTTTACAGATTGCTAAGCTAGCCCTTTTCAAGTTATATTTTCACCAGTTATTCCAATAAATATGTATTGAAAACATGGATAATGTCACAGAAAACATCCAATGTCTCGTTAAATATTTTCTGAGATTTGTGGTATTTCCACAATATTTCACTCCTATTTTGCATATCTCACATTTGGCTTTGCTTTGTCCAGTTCTTCTCAGTTTCCATCGTCAGTGTTGGGGAAAAGTAATTTAAAAAGTAACTACTTAGTTTACTTAGTTACTTCTCCGAAATGTATATATGTTACGTTACTGCGTTACTCTTTATTAAAGTAACCAATTAAACTACTTTAAGTTACTTTTTTAAATGCTTTTTTGTGTGTCTAGGTTTAGTATCATATTATACTCATTCGACAAAGGTATACATTTTTTTTACCTTCCTAAGTATTTAAACAATTTGAATCAAGTTTAATGGTAAGTTGATTAAGAAATTATTATTATTTACAGAAACAACCTGGGAGCAATTAGGGTTAACTGTCTTGCTCAAAAACAGATTGATAGAGGCTTCACCTTGGTAGTGTGGGGGGGGTTTGAACCAGGGTCCTAATGGACCTCATGCATGGGCCCTAAACCACTAGGCCACCTTGCCGCCCCTAGATAGTGATTGCCTGATCATGTCGGGGGCAGACTTGTGGTAACTACTCTCTGGGCATGATCCAATTGACCAATATAATCCGTATTTTTTCTGATGAATGTGTGAGTACGTGTATGTAAAACCAATTTCATCTTAATGTCTGATTATATAACAAAATTTGTAACAAAAAATCAATGAATTTGAGTTACATACAATGTACAATGGGATTTGACTCCTAGTAATGCTACTGTAATTAACCTGTTAAGGATCGCCCCCCGATTGTCAAATCCCCCCTAAATAAACATACCCAAATTTAACCTCTTGTTACAGTGGACCTAAAGCAAGGAGAAACATATGGTTGCTATTTTTTAAAGGGAAAGAATTTGAATGTTTTGGATATGTACATTTTTTAATAAATGTACACACAGTGAATATGGCACAAGATAAAATGAAGAAAATGCATAATTATTTTCTGTTTTTATTTTTCTACATCCTCTTTGTAAGAACCATACAAAGTCATATATTGAGATAATGTCCTGGAAACACTTTTAATCATGTCCCCCAGGGGATGACAACACATGTCTAAAATTCTTGAATGATAGAGTGAACAGCCAGTGACCTATAGTATTTGTAAAATTATATTTTAATAAAAAATAGACCGTGATTACGTTTACATCCGGGTCGTGAGACAGAACAACACGTCTCTTTGTAAATTGTCTCTGGCAATCTTCGGTTAAAATGGTTGATCTTGCACATTTATAGCATCTCTGTATCCTAATGATGGCACATTTGCTAAAGTTGGACAGAAGTTTGCATGTTTCACATTTGTCAATTATTCCGGATTGCTGGCTTGCGTTTCATATACACCAAGGGCTTCAGGTTTTTCCGGATATATTCGGTAATGGTCTGGTCATGAAATTAGAATATTCATATGACAAGATAAATTTTACCTTGGAAAACAATGCTTTATGTCATTACTGGGACTCTTTGATGACGAAGAAAAAAAAAACGATTTTTGACTGCAAGTACTATATTTTTTTAGTACACTCCTATTTCCTCAATGTGGTTTCCTAGCTGCTAGCAAAGAATTGCTTTGTTTACAAGACACATAGCTCAAATTATCACGTTTCCAATTTTTTATCTAATATAAAACTGAGATGTTCACAAGAATCCTAAGATTTTAAGCTTTAAGGGGATATGAGAAGTGTATATATATATAATCTAAAAAAATGGAGTTGTAAACCATGTTTATATTCAACTGTGTATTTTCCATGAGGTGAAATAATGAACGGCTTTGTTTACAAGCTAATGGCATTTTTTACTTGGTATGTACGTCACATTATCATTCATAACTTTTTCAATTTTGTATCTAATGTAATACTGAGATATTCACTAGAATCCTAAGATTTTAAAGGACAACTGTGGCGCAAAATGAAGAGATACATGCATCATAGATGCATTAATGTTGCACTGTGCCGAATTGGGATTGTTTTTAAGTAAAATGAAGACACACCTTTGAGTACCGCTTTTGTGTGCTACGTGGCGGATAACACAACAACAGCCTGGCTGCCCTGGCAGTACATTGGCTGGCTGGCCGCTACGGAAAGCAAAACTTGCGCATTTTGGAATCGATCGTTAGATTCGAAATCAAATTTTCCAAACAATTTTTTTTAAAGATTTTAAGTTGGAACTGGCTCTCGATGCACAACCCTACCCACAGCTGAATCAACTTTAGGAGATGGTCCTAGCGCTTGCTGGACTTTCGTCACCTTTTGACGCCTTCTTCTATGGCTGCAAGACTATGGCCGAAATGATAATCACGATTATTTTAATAAATATTGATTATGCATGATTATTTATTGATTTTAACCAAAACATATTTTGTCACATAGGCTAATTATACTGCTTTCACATCTATATTGTGCTACATTCCTGCTATATATATATATATATATAAAATGATTCCTCTTATTCACCAAAATGCAATGCATCTCCTTAAAGAATAAATAAAAATTACAAAAATGTAAACTAAAGAACGTATGTATATTTTGTTGTTTTTTAATGTGTAAAAGCATGTAAACCATGATGAATAAGGCTTTTCAATGCATATTGTCAAGTCCCCAGTGCTTCTGGACTAATGTGCAATTTTTGGAGGCCATAGAAACAAGTGAACATCAAAATCATGATCGTGATTAAAAATGTTAATTGTGCAGCCCTACCTTTTAAAAACAATTGAACTTCTCTCCTTTAAACTCTCTCCTGATTATCTGATAAATGGTTGATTTAGGTGCAATCTTACTACCAGCAATATACTTTCCTGTGAATTCCTTTTTGTGCAAAGCAATAATGACGGCAGGCGTTTCCTTGCAGGTAACCATGGTTGACAGAAGAAAAACAATGATTTCAACATAGACAACAAACCCTACAAACACTCCCATCTTCTCCAATTCAGCCATGTTACCATCATCTACACCAGGGCTATTCAACTCTTACACTAGGAGAGCTGGAGCCTGCTGGTTTTCAGTTCTACCTTATCATTTATTGCACCTTGTGTACCAGAACTAAATAAGTCCTAGATTAGAGGGCTGCAATGAAAACACAGAGTGGAACTGACTTGGAGGGCCGGAGTTGAATAGGCCTGATCTACACTAACAAACCCCCATCTCACCTGGCAGTCAAATCAGCAAATCAGGATCTATAATTAACCTCTACTTCTCCTCTCTCCTTCCCTCTAGACTCCCTGCAGTTCTCTCTCTCTGATGAGGAGGTTCCCCCTGAGCAGCAGCACTGTGAGCAAGAGTGGAGCCCCAGTCTGGGGCAGGAGGACCCAGAGCCCACACAGATTAAAGAGGAACAAGAGGAACTCAGGACCAGTCAGGAGGAAGAGCAGCTTCAAGGGCTCTTAGATACCAAAGACTCCATATTGACTCCTCCCTGTGTGAAAAATGAATGTGATCAGGAGAACCCACTTTGGTCTTTGACTCCTTCCCAAACCCAGACTGAAGAGAACATAGAGAGTGACTCTAAACCAGTGTGTCTCAAACCTGCTGGTACAGTGATCCATGTAAAGGGCCCTGACGTGCCTGGTGTCCCTACAAATGATCAAAACCATTCCAGAGAGAAACCATTCAGCTGTGGGTACTGTGGAAAAACTTTCAGTCGCAAGCACATCCTTATTACACATGCACGTATTCACACTGGAGAGAAACCATTTAGCTGTGGTGAATGTGGGAAAAGTTTCATTCAGACATTCGACCTAAGAAGGCATGAATTGACTCACACTGGAGAGAAACCATTAATTTGTGAGGACTGTGGCAAAACCTTCGGGCGCAAGGCCAACTTAGTCAAACATGCACGTATTCATACTGGAGAGAAACCATTCAGCTGTGGCGACTGTGGGAAAGTCTTCAGTCAAAAGGCCACCCTAATCACACATGCACGTATTCACACTGGAGAGAAACCATTCAGTTGTGGCGACTGTGGAAAAATCTTCAGTCACAAGGCCACCTTAACCACACATGCACGTATTCACACTGGAGAGAAACCATTCAGTTGTGGGGACTGTGGGAAAAGATTCATTCAGAGGGGGTCTCTAATAACTCATAAATTCACTCACACAGGAGAGAAACCTTTTAGTTGTTGTCACTGTGGGAAAAGATTCCGCCAGATAGGTGACCTAAGAAAACATGACTTGATTCACACAGGAGAGAAACCGTTCAGCTGTGGTCACTGTGGGAAAAGATTCAGTCAGAAAATCAACCTAATCCATCATGAACGTATTCACACAGGAGAGAAACCATTCCGCTGTGATGAATGTGATAAATCCTTTATCAAGAGAAGCAACTTAATCCAACATGCACGTATTCACACAGGAGAGAAACCATTCAGCTGTGGGGACTGTGGAAAAACTTTCAGTCACAAGCACACCTTAATCACACATGCACATATTCACACTGGAGAGAAACCATTCAGCTGTGGGGACTGTGGGAAAAGATTCATTCGGATAACTGACCTAAGAAGGCATGAGTTGACTCACACAGGAGAGAAACAGTTCAGCTGTGGTAACCATTCAAGGTGATCTTGTGAAACTTGTGAAATTCCAGATTTTCCAACCTGACGGTGTGACCCACATGAATCATGTAAAAGCACTTACTGCGAAAAAAACAAAATAAAGTTAAGAAATTTAGAGAATAAATAAATAAAACTTGTAAATATGCATATAATTACAGGGACATGTATTGTGAAAATTAGTCAACTGTTGGGTGTGTGTAGGGAGCGCATGCTGACCCCTGTTCACCACCAAAAGCACCTACAGTGGGCATGTGAGCATTCGAACTGGACCACGGAGAAATGGGAGAAGGTGGCCTGGTCTGATGAAACGTTTTCTTTTACAGCACTTGGAAGGCCGGGTGCGTGTGTGTCTGTTACCTGGGGAAACATGGCACCAGGATGCACTATGGGAAAAAGTCAAGCTAGCGGAGGCGGTGTGATACTTTGGGCAATGTTCTGCCTGGAAACTTTGGGTCCTGATATTCATGTGGATGTTACTTTGACACGTACCACCTACCTAAGCATTGTTGCAGACCATGTACACACTTTCATGGAAACAATATTCTCTGATGGCATTGGCCTCTTTCAGCAGGATAATGCACCCTGCCACAAAGCAAAAATAGTTCAGGAATGGTTTGAGGAACACAAAATTATGTTAAGGTGTTGACTTGGCCTCCAAATCACCCAGATCGCAATCCAATCGAGGACAAGGACTTCTTTGTCTGGGCAAACATGTGCTGGACAAACACGGACAAAGAATCTGCTGCTAATGTCTTGGTGCAAGATACCTACAAAATACCGAAAGTATTGGTACATTCCACTTTTTTATCACAAATTTCTTTTAACTTTTATTTCACATTCAATTGAACAGAAATGTTGCTTTTGATTCATGACATAACATATTACTTTAAATAGTAAAACGGGGTCTGCGTGGCATAGTGGACTAAGTTGCTGCATTGCAGGACGCTACGTCAGGGACACTCAAATCATACCCTACCAGGGCCGGAGCCTGCTGGTTTACTATTCTACCTCAACATTAATTGCATCCAACTGGTGTCCCAGGTCTAAATAAATGCTCTATTAGAAGTTTGTAGTGATTTGAGTATGAGGGGTCTACGTCATGATAGTCAGTGGTTCGAGCCTGACTGTGGGTTCTCTTGACTTTCCCCGGACCTCCTGCGAGAGGCAGCACACATGTTAGCATAGCGCTGCCCAGGATTCAGGTTAGGTAAGTCAGATTGAATGGTTTCCATTAAGCCACGCAGACCCTCGTAAAATGCATGGTTAACATTACTTCTGTACCAATTTTCTTTTATGTTTAGTTCACACAATAACAATGGGCAATAGCCCAGATAACAAGCTTTATTTGAATTAAATTAGCAGAGATTTTTTTTCTCTGGTTGTACTGGTAAACAATGCTCTTTTGTTGACAACTTCACACAGAAATAAAGTAGTGCTGGCCCTGTTCTATTCTCATCTAAGCTAAATGCATATATGTACTCATATTTTAAAACAATATAGTAATTGGCCTTACTAAGAAGCTAAATAATATATTTAAAACAAATACATAATATCGTTTCGTTTGTGATGTTGAATATATTCATGATAACTGATGGGGAGCGAGAGTGACCAACACGTGATCTACATATGTTAGGTAAATCTTTTTTACCTTCTACATCATCAAAACACGATCAAAACAAAATCTATAACTGGTTTAACTGTGAAAAATTAAACTGAGGTGGATTTTCATTTTATAGACTTATATAGAAAATACAACAACATATTTTCTTTGATATTTATCGTAAATTTTTTCATATTTGAATGTTATGAACTCATTAAAAAAATAAACATCCTCACTCTAAACTGCTTCTATTTACTTTGACATCAAAAAATGGTTGACAAATTTAAAATGAGAGGCTACAAGGACAAAACGCTTAATGAAGCAGTGATGAAAATTTCAATGAGGACTTCAAATCTAAACCAAAAGAAAAAAACAAGACAGTTTTTTTCACATAATACAGCAAGTATTCAGAGAAAATGAAAACAATATTTAAAAAACATTGGCACATTTTACAACCAGACGACAAAAATTTGCACACCTCATTCAGGAACCTCCACAGGTAGTGTACACGGGTGGACGTAACATAGGAAACAGTCCAGTGAATCTAGTCAAACACTACTGGCACCAATCCATAATGGAAGCTATAAGGGTGGGTCATGTGCACATTGCAATAGTACCACAAAAACAACTTCCTTTAGACACGCTCACACAAGCAAAAACAAAATCGCCATCAGAGGCATAATCTCCTGCAAGACAAAGCTTGACCCCCATTTTAAGTCTTGTTGACCGGCTACTTTGTTCTCCCAATAAACTTGAAGCCGAATATCAAAATATCGGAGTGATCAGGTGAAAACCCTATTGGGCTCCACCCCACTCAGAACTGGAGTTACAGTACTACGGTAACTATCGTTCTATATTGTCGAGCTCTGCCCCATAGGGGAGCTCAGCTCCTAGTGGTTTAGGGCAGAGCTACGCGCCGTTGAACGTACCCCTGATCACTCTTATAACCTAAAAATTGCAAGGTGATCATGGAATGAAAAAAGAATAATCCAGGCCAATGCTAGAAATGTTTAAATATAAGGAGTGAAACATTTCAAGTTGAATGCATCTCATTCACAATCCCCTTATGTCCTCTCCATTAAGAGAATAAACCCTATTCTCCCTATTAGTATCCAATAAAGATAAGAGGAGCAAGAGGACATCAACAGGTTATGGATTTTGAAGAACCATAAACATGTTGCAAAAGAATAATAAAAGGAAAAATAGGAAAAAAGCCTTGCCTGTCCCTTTCGCTCGCTCAACGACTTTCCCTTGGGTTCGTCTCAACACAGCTCTGCTGTTATCACCATTGATAATACAGCAACGCGGGTGGACCGATAGCGCACAAAAATCACTCACTCTCCTTGCTGAGACTAAAGTGATAAGGAGGACAGTTCAGAAACCTCAGAGAGATCCGTTCTAGAGGTTCAAAGTGACTCTGAAGCGCCTCTAGGAATACAGAAAGCTCCCATTTTGGGATTCTCATTCTAACTGAAGGACGCAGATGCCCCTTCCAGGAAATGTAAAACCAGGGGGTGAGCAAAAACAGAAGAATTCGCCCAGCCGTCATGGCATGCGGGAAATCGCTGATGCATAAACCTAAATGGATTCAGGTGATTTCATTTTTTCCAACATATTTTGCAAAAATTTAGGACTGTGTAACATTACAGGTCTGTGGATCTGTCATACACAATGCACACCAGCTCTCAGAGCTTCCATCTGCATGCGTAATTTCTCGCCGTAGAGACCGCAAGTGTACATTGAATCGTTTGGATCATGTTTACAGGCAAGCCAGTGCATCTCAGTCTCTCCCGCTCAGGACCCAGACCCACAGGGGTTGGGTCAGGATGGGGGAAAGCCCTGGACCAATGTGTCTTAACGGAACGTGATGCACACAGCATCCCCATAACTAGGAGCTATTGTCCACCGGAACACATGGCTGCCAGCAGCGCGAAGTTAGATGAGACCCCCATCATCTGTGCTAACTATCTCTGCTAAGGAGTCAGAGACCAGCAAAGATAACGCCCCCAGGCCTACTCCGCTCCCCTTTGAACAGCAGGCGGGTACGGAATGTTGAGCCTGCCCTCCGCCCTCCTCAAAGGGATGGGGGATCGCTGCGGAGAGAGAAGGTAGTCCTCCATCTTCCGGATTGGTCAACTTCCCCCTCCTCAACAGAGGAAGAGGGGGATGATGCAGCGCTGCCACTGGGCTACGCAGCTTAGAGCATGTCCCTGCCTCTAGAGAGTGCTCCATGGGAACCTAAACAAGTGCACAGGATGCCATCTTCTGAAGTCCAACACGACGAGTAGACACCCTCCTCCAGTAGATTGGCATCATAGAAAGACCTTGCGTCTGGCCTTTAACAGGCCAAGCTGCACACACTGGGCAGTCTCCATAACCTGTAGCAGCAGCAAGCTTGGCTAGATACGCTGATGAGGAGGACATAAAAATGTAGAAAATTAGTTGTAGACGGGCTTGTGAATAATAATCATGCTTAAACTTCATCTTCAATGCAGCTAAAAACCTATTCGGCTGAAATTTTAGGGAGGTCAGAGCGGCGGGTCAACTCAATTTATACAGGGGTCACGCTGTCACCGCATTGGCTGGTGCGGTGATGTATTGATGCAAATTTTGTTTTCAGATGCATCCTGCTATGCATGAAGGGATAAACCACTAGGAGCTGAGTTCCCATATGGGGCGAAGCTCTATGATATAGAAGAATAGCTGAATACCGAACACTGACTAGCCTCTAGCTAGCATTTTATAGAAGCTAACCATCCTATTTTTTCACTCAAATAAGAATTGAACAAGTAACTTTACCTAGAAGAGGAGGCACCATTGAAACCTTACCTCTACAGAGGGAGGCCTACTGGATTTCCCATCGTAAAACATTGACACCTATGTTCTAAATAGATTTTGAACTCTGCTTTTATAAAACGACATAATTAGTGATTGTTCTTAGTATTTTACATGTGTTGTTCTCCGTTAAAGAATATTATGTAGTATTATGCTTGATATTAAAGATAATATTTTACAAATATCAAATTAAATATATACTATTACTTTTTATTTTATTAATTTATTTGGGACAGTGCACATTAATGAACAATCTTACATTTCAGTACAGACTGTAAATGAGCCAGATTTTCAGTATTTTGATGTTAACCATTTGTCATTTCAATCATTATGACCCCCCCACTGATTAAATTGGCAGCACTAATTGCACTGTCTGTCTACATAACCTGGTCTCAAGCATTAATGTTACAACCCTAAAGAAAGCAAGATACTGAAACATTGGTACTGTAAATTACCAATTGTAAGTCACTTGGAAAAAAAAACCTGGAGTGTGCAACTTTCTTTTTTGTACCAAGATTTGATATAAGCACAGAATGAAACAAGGGTGCCCAATTTCACCATTTCTTTTGATCCTTGCTGCAGAAATGCTGCCTTTTGTCATAAAAAAATGGTGATCAGCAGATTGTTATAACTCAATAGGCAGATGATGCTACACTTTTTCTAAAAGTCTTACAACAAGTCCCATAGCTCTTCAAGTAATTGATACATTCTCTAAAACCACAGGTCAGATTTTGTTTTTAAATAAATATATATGTTATCTATCCATGATTGTTCTCTAGTGGCCACACCATTCCCATCAAGACAACTGTCAAAGACCTGGGAATACACACCAAAGTGTCCTTATTTGAAAATTTGAGTGTATGAAAAAAGCTGGAGGAATGTAAATTTCAATTTACTGGTTGGTTACATAGGGACATATCCCTTTTTCCATTTTGGACAATGAAGACTGTTTTTGGTATTGTGTACCCATGGATTTTTTTGAAAACTTTGTGGTATATAATTTATAATTCATCTTAAGGTGTTACTTCTTTATACAAAACTACCTGTAAAGTTTCCCTCCTATCATCAACAAGTTTTACTTTGCTGTAAGCTCATGTTTACACACAATTTTACTCTGCACATTACTCCACTTTGGAATAACAGATAGATTTATTTTGTTTAAAATATTGATCTCCCTTTAGTAATCTTGATTGTGTTCATATCGCTAATGTGATTACTTTATTTATTAAAGGATGTTTCAAAATATGGCACTGTTTTCAGTTTCACTAACTACATCCTTACCGCAACTTCTGATTGAAGAGCATGACTTAGTGGGTAATAGACTACCAAATGCAACTATTTGTGACTTCATTTGTAATGATTTGTATCAGTCACTTAGCCTGGCAAGCGAGACCCACATCAAGATGTTGGGTCTGGGAACTCACCATTGGCAGTGCTCAATCCGAGGGGCGGGATAAACGGTTGTCTTTCAAATTCCCTATGCACGCAATAGGATAGCGCTACAACCAACCAGAGCAACGAAGTGTCCGGTCGGCAAAACTCTGAACATTTTGAACTTTTTTAAGAATGACTTCAGTGCCGTTCTTTTTTATTTTCTCAAAGAAAAGATTAACTCCAAGTCTACCAGAGTCGCGGTCAAAGCCGATTAGAAAGACTGCTGTTCGCTAGCAGCAGCAACCATTTCTTTGTTTTCCGTATTTACGTTAAGCCCGCCCACCGAATCTATACATGTCGTGATTGGCCTGACCAGAATTAGTTTTTTCCAGCTCGCAAGTCAACGGAGAGTTGCTAGACTGACCATAGCTGCAAATTATATTTACTCCCGCCTAGCGTAGATTGCTAGGCTATTGTAACATCCAGCCCTGGAAGGGGTTGAGTAGGGACTATTGTTTTGGACATTTCCCTGTGTTTTCTCCTGTGCTCCCTCATGTGTTGTGTTTTGGCTCCCTCTTGTGTCTGTTTCATGTATTGTTTTGAGTTCAGTCTATGTTGTGACGTAAGTGTTTAAGGTCCAGCTGTATTGTATTTGTCATTAGTTATGTAGTATTTAACCCTCATGTTTCCGTGTCCACCTTGTCGATTAATGTTCCTGTGACAGTGTCTTATTTCGTTTCGTTGTGTGTTCTTATAGTCTGTTTTGCCCCTCGTGGCTGGTTTTGTTTGGAAACTAAGTGTTAGTGAATAAACACGGTTTGGCAGATTGAAATCCTTCGCAATTGTCTCTATCTCTACACGTCAACGACGGATAGCTGTGACAGCTATCAGTCACTTTCAAACAGAAACAATAGTTTACAAGCCTTTAATAGTCTTTGGACCAAGTATGTATCTTTTCCAATTCCACCTAAAACCAAAGAGTTCCAATATATAATTTATATAATATATACCCCACAAATGAACTGCTAATACAGAGATTGAATTTTGAACAAAATAACTGTTATTTTTTATGATGAAATTGAAACAACTGAGCATACATGTTTTATTGTACCATATATAATATATTAAAATCACTTGGGAGGACATGACTGACTGGTTGTAATATAAAGTTTTCCAGCTTGACCTATTTTCCAATAATTATATAGTATTTGGTGTGTTATTGGAGGAAAAGAAAAAGAAAGTTGACGTTATCAATGTATTTGTTACCATGCGGAAAGTTTTATAGGAATGTATAGGAATGTATACACCTGAAACAAGAATATCTCAGAATAGATTTTTTTGAATGACATTTATGTTAACATTATCTAAATTTTCTCATTCTCTTAGGTGATAGAGAAGTCTAAAGCAAGACTTATACCTAGATAATGTAAGTCTCAAGTCACACTAGTCGAACAGATGGATTTGAATTTGCAAAGCGATTCACAATCACTGATTGTGTGTGGGTTGTTTTGTTTGTTTTCAACAGGATGGATTATTAGTGGAGAGTGGAGCTACGACCAGGGTGGGGGAGCTTGCCATTCCTGTAAGCAGTGGAGTCTCCAGATCATTCTACAGCTTGAATACAATTGGCTGCCTTGTGTATATATATATATATTTATTATTACTGTTGACTAAACTTATTTCTTGACTTAAACTAAGCAGCTTCTGGCATTCATTGATATTCACATGTGCATGTTTATGTGAATGTTTTTTAACACAACATAATATTAGGATGTTGGTAATTATGACCATAGATGCACGAGAAAAACATATACAGTACATACCTTATGGGAGCCTTAATATGAACATTAACACAACATTGATACAACTGGGTGAGGAACAGCCAAACTCAGCTAACAAGGTTCCATAAGACCATTAACTGTCAAAAGTCTTACAACATGGAAAGACTGAGCACAACAAAACAAGGCAGACAGCGGTTTCCAGATGTGCTGTCCAAGCTCTTTTGAAGAAGCACAAATAAACTAACAACGTTGAGGACCGTAGTGGTCAGCCAAAGAAACTTGCTGCAGCAGATGAAAGACACATTACGCCACAATCATTAATGGAAGACTTGGGCCAAAAACCATACCTCAGACATAAAAAAAACGCCAAGTGACCCGGAAATGAAGGAACTGGTATGCAGAAAAATGGCAGCAGGCGCTCTGGACTGCTGAGTCAAAATATGTGTATGTGCGTATACATTTACACACATTTTGGTATTATATGAGTTAGGGATGTGTGTATATATGCATATATGTCAAAATGTGTGTGTTTGTGTAATACATATACATAAATACACATACATTCATAAGTGTGTATATATATATATATATATACAGGGCCTTCTAAAAAAAATTAGCATATTGTGATAAAGTTCATTATTTTCCATAATGTAATGATAAAAATTCCTTTGAGATAGGAATTTTGGGTTTTCATGAGCTGTATGCCAAAATCATCAGTATTACAACAATAAATGACCTGAAATATTTCAGTTGGTGTGCAATGAATCTAAAATATATGAAAGTTAAATTTTTATCATTACATTATGGAAAATAATGAACTTTATCACAATATGCTAATTTTTGTAGAAGGACCTGTATATATTAGGAGTGGAACGGTACACAGAAGTCATGGTTTGGTTCATACCTCGGTTCAGACATCACGGTTCGGTACGAGTAGGTACAATGGTGGGCATGTTACTCTGTCTGTCCATTTAGTATAGATTTTGTATAGACCCTGCTAGACACTTCAGTTATGCCGTAAGCAAGTCATTGTCATGCCTAGTAATTTAAAGGTAGTATTAACATGACAAATAACTATGCACACTTAGTTTATATGGAGGTTTGAGAAGTGGAATCAGGATTTGTTTTACGGAAACGGACATAAAATATATATGATTTCATAGGGCCCTAAAGATGGCGGCACACACAAATTGTCAATATACATGTACTTTGTTTATTTGTTTTCCGTGAAATAAGAACGAATGAGATGGGCTATTCCTACAGCCTAGGAGGGGCCAAGCAGTCAGTTCAGTTCTAACAGAGCTTGAGATGACTCCAGTAAGAGGCGGGATTATCAAGAATCCCTGTTGCGTTGAGCTAGAATATGTCATGGTTAAGTGTAGGACTTCCACAATGATGGAATAGAGTTCAACTCCCTGCAATGTACTTGCTCAACTGACAAAAAGGGAAAAATAATGTTTCCCAAATTTGCTTAAATGACACCTGTCTTTTTATTCCCGCTGTAAATGAGTTAGTTTTCCCAAAAAATAGCCTGTATTGAGACACAAGTACGCTTTGCATCACAAACCAGTTTCTCAAATGCAAGCCGTTTGAATTTCTTTAATGAAAACATGGCTTTGAAAGCTTGTGTGATTAATTACATTATGTAACATAGTGTTTCGTTTCATATCTTGTAATTAAGAATATAGTTCAATCACAAATAAAGGGACATAAAATCAATAGTAAATGCTTTTAATTGCATAATCATTACTCAGTGTCTGACTTTATCTAATAAAATTGCATTATCTTTCTTCCTGCAACATTTTATTTTTATCTCATTAAACCTTTAATTTTCCCTTTCTTATGGGTCCCATCAACTTTGTATAATGTACTACTCTTTGTATAAAGTACTACTCTTTGTATAAAGTACTACTCTTTGTATAAAGTACTACTCTTTGTATAATGTACTACTCTTTGTATAATGTACTACTCTTTGTATAATGTACTACTCTTTGTATAAAGTACTACTCTTTGTATAATGTACTACTCTTTGTATAAACTACTACTCTTTGTATAAACTACTACTCTTTGTATAATGTACTACTCTTTGTATAATGTACTACTCTTTGTATAATGTACTACTCTTTGTATAAAGTACTAC
>JACXGM010002216.1:0-22940 GCA_016801145.1 Umbra pygmaea
CTGTTTCCGCTCAAGCCTCCAGGCCACCAGAGGCCGCTGTTTCCGCTCAAGCCTCCAGGCCACCAGAGGCCGCTGTTTCCGCTCAAGCCTCCAGGCCACCAGAGGCCGCTGTTTCCGCTGAAGCCTCCAGGCCACCAGAGGCCGCTGTTTCCGCTCAAGGCTCCCTACACCCAGAGGTTGCTGCAACCCCATCGGCGGAGCCTGAGCCTGTTCCTGTCCCCGAGCCTGAGCCCTACTCACCGCCACAGTCTCCACCGGCTGTCTGCGAGCAGCCGCCGCTCAGTCGCCGCTGACGTCCGGACCCCCTGCTCGGCCGCCGCTGACGTCCGGACCCCCTGCTCGGCCGCCGCTGGCCTCCGGACCCCCTGCTCGGCCGCCGCTGTTCTCCGGACCCCCTGCTCGGCCACCACTGACCTCCGGACCCCCTGCTCGGCCGCCGCTGATGTCCGGACCCCCGTCGCTGACGACGCCGTCCTCTGGACCCCCGTCGCTGACGACGCCGTTCTCCGGGCTCCCAGACACCCTGCTTGAGCCAGACGACGCCGTTCTCAGGGTGTTTCCTTTGCTTTATATTCGCTTTGCCCCTCGTGGCAGTGTTTTGTTTGAATATTAAGTATTTTGTTAATAAACACCCTTCGATTATTGCAACCTTCGCGTTTGTCTCTACCGCTTCCTGAGGATACGTGACACAACTAAATAATTATACATTTTGACAACTATTCTCTCACCTTGCAAGTAGTCTGCGCCAGTAGTTTCTTTTGTGAACTATCTCTTAGAACAGCTGATTTGCAACCGATATTTTATATACCAACTTATAATGGTAGCACACTCTGTCAGATATTAGTTTATTTTTAACAAACATTAAAATATCATCATCATCTGTCAAAGAATTAAATAATATCTTCCAAAAAATGTTAAAAAATAATATATATATAACAAAAATATATATATTTTACAATCGCCAAATGCGATTACATTTACCTAACGCAGTAACCTAATGTAGTAACCTAGCGCAGTAACCTAGCGCAGTAACCTAGCGCAGTAACCTAGCGCAGTAACCTAACGCAGTAACCTAACGCAGTAACCTAACGCAGTAGTTTCAGTAATTCGTTATTACTTTTACAACGAGACAACTCGTTATATCAATATTATTTCCCCTATTATGTTATTTTTGAACACAAGTAGGCATAAGTATTTTATTATTTGTTGTTATTTTCTTTAAATCCATCTGTCATTTGTTTGTGCCACGCTGATCTAAAAAAGAAGAAAGGTCTTACGTATGATTGGGAATGCATGTGGATTGGGGGCTAGCGAAATTGGAAGCATACATTATAACAGCTGAAAATAATCACATTATACCAAAACTTATCAAGAGGTAGGGCGTAAACATTTTTTTTTTCATCTGATCCAATTCATTCAAATGCGACTCCAAATCATGGGGCTAGGCTTAGACCCAGAAGTTTAAGCAGCCCTGGGTGGATTCTGATGCTATCTGGCTATCACCTTACGTTAGCATTCCATTAGTTCCATTGATTTTCAGCAAATAAATGTACATCTGAAGCGTTTGAAGTGTTTATTTTTCCATAATTTATTTTTAAAGAAACAGGACAATGTATAAAAAGCTCCATTACCTTGTATCTCACATTATGGCCTGTTAGCAACCATTTTTGTGAAGATATGCTAACTATTATGTCATAACCACGCTTCTTACTGTCACACAGCAGAGAAATTACTATATAGTAAAGGAGAAGCCGGCATGCAATCGGGGGACATGGAGGCATACAGTCAAAATTACAAAATAATCAGAATACTTACTAAAAGTTGCTCCAACGCTCATGGACAACTCCTACTCACGCTCTCCTTCCTCTGCAAGAGGCAATATTCGGAATGATTCAGATTTTTCTTGGCACGGCTAAGATAAGAATTACAACTTTCAGAGACGTTGCTCACGTCACATCTATGTCGTCACGCTCAGCTTGAGGCTGCGAAGCACGCTTGGCTATCACTGAAAAAGTGCTTCTAATTGTATGTTGGTCCATTCATATACTGTCTTTGCGCCAAATGCACCCATCGTTTCTCGGGCAAATTAAGGATACAAAAACTGACACTTCGCAGCCTACCCTTCCCCAGAATTCATAGCGCGCCAGTGACGACACAATTGTATGAAAAGAAAATGGCGGGTGTTAATAGTGTGGTGGCCGAGGAATTCACATATAAATGTTTTTCTTTGTTTTTCTATTGTTTTTATTTTCATGTTTCAACTGTGTGAAAAAAAACAGGGTTAAAACTTGTCAACCCATTGGACCCTCTCGCTATGCCTCTTCCTAGAGCAAAACTAACGATGACGTCATAAATTTGGTGGAATGATTAAACCTTCAAAATAAAAGTCTGAATGTCAACACATATCAAAGTAAATAATTCCTCCAGTAACATACGGTATATAAAATAAAAAGAGATTCTGGCTCCATAGTTACTTGACATTTCACAAATATCATGTAGGATGGCAGATCTCATCTCGCACCATTTGCTATGTGGCAATTGGGTACACCTGGTGGTTCCATTAGTTATTCAATGACGGCTACATTCTGAGCCTCTGAAGGTCATGTAGGCTGCATCCTTTGAAGTCTGCGGCCTTCGAAGGATGCAGCCTTCACATTGGGACACAGCTTATATTATACTTACTCTAAACAAAGGCAGGTTTTATGATGGTTTAAGCATGTAGAAAGATTGAGTTATGTGGGAAAATATAAATATATAAAAAAAGGTTTTAAAAACAATGGTTATGCGTTATAGAGCAATATGCATATACGTACCATGCTTATATGCAAATTGCTCTATAACAGCTAATCTATCGCCCGTGCCGAATCATGCTGTATGGATAAATGTTAACTGCGATATATTTCATCCAACTATAGTCTCAAATCCCGGGCACTTGATGCAGTATAGCAGAGCCACTCAAAAACATGGATTCACGTCACTCTCCCATTCAACTCACTGTAGGCAGTCACTGGATCTTAATTGGGGAGGACGGACTCGTATTACGCTCGGGACCGGAGTGAATCGAATGGTGCGCAACGCACAAAACCCAGTGTGCAAAATAAAAAACACTGGGTTTTGTGTGTTGCGCACCATTCCATTGAATCTTCCTGAAGTGCATCTTTTTAGCTTCTCCAATGGCATCATGATCCAAGTACCAGGACAAAACCTGGTTGCATCTCCCTGTTATACCTGACTGCAAGAGAAATTGTAGTATATTGTAGGAAAAATGTATTATTTTTACAGCCTATCAATAGGGGGGGAAGAAGACAGCCTCTACGTGGCCTCCCCTACAAGTAGCGAAGAGTAGTTGCAAGGTTGCATGCTCCTAAGCGAAACTAATGTCTTCACAACGTCCGCAGACCGCAGCGTTAACGCTACTTCAGCTCAACATTGAAGGACTCACCATCGCCAAGACCAACATACTTGAACAAATAGCCAACAAAAACAATGTAACTGTGATTCTACTGCAGGAGACCCATGCTGAAAACAAGAATATTCTGAAGGTCCCTGGGTATACCCTGGCCGGATATATTGCCAATAAACATCATGGCATGGCTACGTTTGTCCGCAATGATATGGCCTGGTCAGCTATAGGAATATCCCAAGAAAGGGCAGAGGTAGAATGGATCACAACGAAAGTGCAAAATACCACCATTGTTAACATCTACAAGCCACCGGCAAGCAGACTGACTCCATCGTCGCTGCCAGATATCCCGGCTCCTGCCGTGTATGCTAGAGACTTCAATAGCCGTCATACAGAATGGGGCTACAATAGCTCCAGTGCTTATGGTGACTTCCTGGCTGATTGGGCCTCTACCGCTCAGGCGACACTCCTATACGATCCAAAGGAGCCACGCACTTTCTATTCTGCACGATGGAACAGCACCACCAATCCCGATCTGGCATTTGTAAAATGGCACAACAATCAGCCACTTCCAGTCAGACACATCTTGGACATATTCCCCCGGTCACACCATCGACCATCACTCATCACCATCCCAACAATGGTCCAACCAGTGCAAGGGAGGGATGCCAAAAGTTGGAACTTCCACAAAGCAAACTGGGCAGGATTCACAACACTTGTGAACAAGGCAGCTGCTGGTCTACCACACCCTTGGCACAACAACCTAAATGATGCCTACAACTCATACTGTAAGATGCTGCTGGCGGCCGCCAAAAAGAGCATCCCACGTGGTTTACGCAAAGCCTACGTTCCCTGCTGGGATGATGAATGTGAAGACCTACTTCGCACCAATGCAAAAGCACAAACTAGCGAGGACAGAGACAAAGCAGCAGAAGATCTGTTTTGCAGGCTAAATGAGAAATGGAAGCAACGATGGATAGAGACTGTGGAATCAATCAACTTCACACATTCCAGCAGCCGGGCATGGCAAACCATGAACAAGCTGACTGGAAGATCAACAACCCCAGTACAGTGCCCCATCAGTGCGAACTCCATCGCATCCCTCCTGCTAAGTAATGGCCGCTTTCCAAATGTAGACAAGGACTTTGCCAGGACAACATCGAAGAGAGTCCATGAGCTGTCCAGGGCCCGAGGATGTAATTCCAACTTATCCACTGATTTCACAACATCAGAAATCGAACAGGCCATCAAACATCTGAAGTCTGGTAAGGCACCAGGCTTAGACTACATCCACCCAGAGTATGTTAAACATCAAGGCAAGAAGGCAACCGAGTGGCTACGCCTTCTCTTCTCCACATGTCTCCAACATTCAAAGCTGCCAAAGGTATGGCGCCGTGCCAAGGTGATCGCCCTGCTGAAACCAAACAAGCCACGCGACGACCTTAAGGGATACCGGCCCATCTCATTGCTCTGCATTCCATACAAGCTCCTTGAGCGTCTTATTCTGGCGCGTCTTAATCCAGTGGTCGACCCCCAACTGCCCGAAGAACAAGCTGGCTTTCGAAGTGGTAGGTCAACAACAGACCAGATGACCCTCCTGTGCCAAGACATAGAGGACAGCTTCCAGGATGGAGTGAAAGCCGGCACTGTTTTCCTGGACCTCACAGCAGCATATGATACTGTCTGGCTGCGCGGACTACATATGAAGCTTCTGGGGACCATTCCAAACAACCACATTGTGGGATTCATAATGGAGATGCTGAGTAACCGCAGCTTTTGGCTACACACCAGCAATGGCCAAAGCAGTAGGGTGAGAAAGCTCAAGAACGGTGTCCCACAAGGCTCAGTGCTGGCACCCATGCTGTTCAACATGATTTACCTGCCATACAATCGAGGAAGTACGGTTATGCAGATGACCTGGCAATCTTACTGAGCAAGCCATCCTGGGAAGCAGTAGAGGAGGGCGTCTCCGAAGACATGAACACCCTGTCTTCATAACTGAAGCACTGGCACCTCAAGCTTAGCGCCGAGAAGACTGTATTATCTACATTCCACCTTTATAACAAAGAGGCGTCCCGTGAAATGAACATCATGGTTGACAACACGCGGCTACAACACCAGCCCTTCCCCCCATACCTTGGTGTGAAGCTTGACAGAACATTGTCATTTAGACAACACCTGGAAATGGTCAAGGCAAAGACAACTTCCCGTGCCGCGCTGATACGGCGCCTAGCGGGCACCACATGGGGAGCTTCCACAAAGACGCTTCGCATCTCCACCGAGGCCCTGTGGTTCTCAAGTGCTGAATACTGTGCTCCGGCCTGGTGCCGCAGTCTCCATGTCATCAAGCTGGACACTGCCCTTAACACCGCCCTACGGACTATCTCCGGATGCCTACGAGCCACTCCAACCAACCAACTGCCCGTCTTCGGAGGAATTGCCCCTGCAGAGGTCAGGCGAGAAGGAGCAATGCTGGCTCTCGCTCGAGAGGCCCAAGCGAGTGAATTCCAACTCCTCCACAAAATTGTCACGGAGACACCACAACGCATGCGCCTCAAGTCCCGGCGACCCTTTGCCACACACGCCCACGAACTGCTCCACACTACACCAGCCGACATCTGCAAGGCTGCCTGGGTCAAGACGAAATGGAGGGACCAGTGGAAGTCAGCAGAACCATCTCGGCTACACCTCTACGTTGAAGACCCCACGAACGTTCCTGGCAGGCTCCTGCCCAGAAAGCAGTGGACAATCCTCAACCGTCTGAGGACAGGTGTGGGACGCTTCGGGGCAGTAATGATGAAGTGGGGCATTGCGAACAGTGCCCGGTGTGAGTGCAGAGACCCACTACACACTGTGGAACACATTCTAACTAGCTGCCCCATATATCGTCCCCCAAACGGCGAACGTGGTCTAATTGAGCTTGATGACAGGACACTGGTCTGGCTTGCCTCAACAGAACTAAAGGTAAGGACATACGCAAGAGAGAGAGAGAGCCTATCAATACAGTTGTTTGGTTGAAAAAAAAGAAAAGAAATAAACAGTTTTGACCACTTTCACAAGAAATTAGACAACAATGTATATTATGACATTTTCAAAACAATGGGGCTTCTGGGTGACATGTGGTTGGATTAACCATGTAATCATTCCAACAGATCTGTCCAAGGAGTTACAGAGCTGCCCGACAAGCCAGGGTTAGGGAGGACAATGGGAAAAAAATTTAATAATAATAAGATGACACCCTTTTAAGAGTTAAGATTAATTTGCAGTGAGTTCCAATATAGTTTCAGTTGCATAAATTAAAGAAGGCATGATCTTTTGTTCAATGACTGAAGTACTGCTAGTGCATATATTTAGAAATAAAATGTATTAAAATATAGTCTTGCCTTTCGCATAATATTCGCAAAATATGTTGTGCCTTCATTGCTGGCCTGTAGTACTGTACGATAATGCATACAGTAGGCAAATAAACAGCATCAGAGTATTAATGTGGGGTGGTCTTGACATGGAATATTTTACATAATCTAGTAATAGGGTAGAAATAATGACATCGATTACACCATTATTACAGCTTCATTTGACTACTGTCAAACATGGTTGAGTGCCAATTCCCAAACATTGTATCTCCATTAATACTGGTACATTTCTCAGGCACAGCTGTGTATGCTGAAAAGCATGTGAAACACTGAGGCATATTTGTAATGCACTGACAGTCACAGGCCCATGTTTAGGCATTATGTTGGCTGCAGCATGCATTACAGATAACTGACATTTTGTAAATATTAGTCCTGCTACACATTTTCAGGCTGGGTAACTCCATTCAAATTAAGTGGCAAAAAATAGAAGGGATGCATACATACTGCTGCTTAAAAGAGGGTAGGACATTCCGAGTTTTGACTGAAAATTGTCTTGAAACATACTATCCCTTCACCTATAGTAATTTAATGGCATTCAATCATTTTGACTAGGGGGATATTTTAGGTTTAGCCTATCACTGTATGGGGAGATTATATAACATTAAACATTCATCATCAGTTACACATTGTATAGTACGCCTTTGTTTCCCATTAAACAATATCTCCCAGCAATGAAAACATTGGAACAGTTTCCGTTCTGTGAGGGTGGTTTGGTTAGAAAGATATGTGTATTTACCCATTCCTCCTTCACTGATCCCCCTGTAGCCATCCCATTCGCTGCTCATCAGCCTCCATCTCTCTCTGCGAATTTAGTGAACAAATTTCCAATTGATAGGTAAATTAATAAATAACGCAAGAATGAAGACATGAGCTCTTTTACCCATCATCGCTCATGCCTGCTCAGCTATTTTTAGGACCTCCTTTGGCATGGCGCGGGTGAACCTGGGGGAGAGGGATGTGTGAAGTGTTACTGATGTGCCATGCAGGAAGGATAAAGAGAGTTGCAGCCTGTTATCACAACCTTGGCGATTACTCCTGGTGTGCTGCGCCCCCACACATTCCCTTCAGCTCCAGTGTGGCACCTCGGTCTTGCCACCTAATTTGCAGGCAGAGAGACAGCCGGTGCACAGGAGAAAGTAAACACCGGAGCGCTGGGACACCAGACTCGCTCCTGCCTGCCATTATAAGCCTCCCCGCAGCATTCAAGTGTGTCATTGTTTGTATGCAAGAGGGTGTTCAGCTTCTATCCTGCTCTGACCAAGTGCTCAGCTGAGACCCAGGTCATGGCTTGAGAGCCGGCTGCACAAACGCTGCTGCTGTGCCTCGACAAACCAACAGTATGGAAATGAGCAGGCAACACAGTGTGTTACCCTGTCTTTGGTGCGTTTGTGTTGTGCACCTGTGTGTGTGAGAGAGAGCTATTTGGCGCACTGCCCCTGTAAGGTGTCGAACATTGCATTGTTGAAAGCAAAGTTTACTGTCCTACTGTTGTTGCGTTTGATAAAACTATAGGACCCGGACATGAAATAGGGCAGTGTTGATATTCCTTTTATGTGAATGCAGGGATTTTCCACCTGCTTTAAGCAGTGTTCCAATAGTAGTGTTACTAGCAAAGTATAATTAGAATTCTGTCATTGTGTGGCCTCCAGACGCTATGCTAGCTGACCTTTCCCACACTGTGAATCTTCCCCCACTGTTAAATATACATATTCCACTTGAACACATGTTGCTGTTTTTCGGCATATTTGGCTGGCATTTCCATGTGAATCACCATTTATTAAAAGTGTATTTGACATTTTTTTCCATTCTACTCCAGAGGCTTTGGAAGTCCTTGCTGGCATTTTCCGTCAATGGCCAAGTCTGTGTGGATCTGAAGGTTAAAAGGGCTAAATAAATGTTCATGCGATAAAAACTGTATGGGATATTTTGTACCCTTTTTGAGATTATTGTTTTGTGTGTATGTGTGTGTATTTCTGGCGTTTTTTGTTTGACTTATATTTTGCTTGTGTTCAGAGTTCAGGCTGTGACAAAACATGTCAAATCATATCTCATCTACGAGATGGCAACAATCATTTCCAGAGTAGCAGCTCTTGTCCACTTGATGGTAGCCTCATTGTAACTTCCAGCCAGCTAAAGAAAGGCAACATTCATGTGTCAATAGGTCGTTCTGCAGAGCCTGGAAATGACAATAGATGAAATGACCATAAGAGTTGTATTAGACAAAATCAAAGACATACTAAAAAGAGTGAAAGGAACTAGCCAAAAATGGCTTTTGTGCAGAGATGGCACACTTGTGGCTGTGATTTCATGAACAAAAGTATATTGTTGAGATAGACTATGTTCATTGGAATGGTGTTTATTTGTTTGGATTTGAACCAATATCCCTTTGCAATCACTGTGGAATTTTGTATTCAAGACTAAATAAATATTTGAGTGAAAAAGCACTCTGCTGAATTTTGCTCTCAGGTTGTTGTTTTTTCTGCTCTGACATGCACACATTTACATTCAGTGTGCATCTTAAATATATTAAATGGCACAGTCTCCATGCAAAGTGCTCCCCTCTCAAAATTTCTTGTCAAGGCTGATTTTCATGCTTAAGCTTCTGAAATATTGCTTTGACCTCAACCCACTCAACATAAATAAAGTTCAACCGGAACATCCATTTACCAGACAAGCCAAGCAGTCTCTCATGCTTCGTAAGCCTAGGATAACAACACTTAACATCTCTTAAGTGGCATTGTAAACTCTACATCACGTGTCTCAGAATTAATGCAGAGTATATCTGTTCAGAATATTAAAATGTTTTGTTTAATATTCTTAACATTTAAAAAATATTATGCATTAATGATGACTATGTAAAGCAGAAAGTCATATTTCCTGGTCAAATGAATTCATTCAACATACAGAACTGCAGATGACTCCATAATTCGTATTGTATCATGACATTATTATGATCAATTACCTACAAAATGAAAGAGGGTGTTGTATAATTAAGCAATAAGGATCAAGGAGGTGTGGTTTATGGCCTAAAATACTACTAAGGATTGATTTTAAGCACAACTATGTATAAAGTTAAAATAATCTTATAATGTATACCAACCCATTCAGCCAGTCATTATTCACGCATTGACCTGCCCATTTGTTTATAAAACTAATTGGATACTGGATTATGATTGGACAATATTGACAGGACAATATTGTGCCCAGAGAAACATTTAAGGTAATAGATGTTTCCACCTGAGCAAATTAGTAAATGACAGGTTCCCTTTCTCATTCATGGCTAACGTTACATACGAAAAAGGTCTTGATAGTAAGTAAAGAAATAAGTGGAAATTGATAGGAGGCTGGTCAAGTTGCTTCAAGCATACATTATATTCTTTCATTACAGCCCTCTTGGCTTGCATTTCTTCACGTCAATGTACATTTAAAAGCTTTGGATATTATTGTTTTTCATTTTACTGTCTATCTAAGAGTTTTAAAATGTAAACTCCCCTGCTATTGGCTAGTTATAGTAATACAAAAAATGTACTATGGTCACTTCAATGGTAGGAAATACATTAGTACTGTTGCAAATTCTGTAAAATGATTCTAGTGCAAATGCAATTGTATTAGTGCAAATAACAGGGCATTTTACTGCCATGATAGTAACCAAAAACATAACTATGTTTTTTGCATTTATATATATTTGACATTTTAGCCAATGCTTCAGTGAGTAACAGCATCAAACCTTTGTTTTTGTGATTTTCCCATTATTAGCTTGAGTGATTTAGTGAACTAACTCCTTTGGCCTGCATGCCAGCACTATGATGCCGTATCACAGTTTTTGTTATTAATGTTAGCACTACCATACTATGAAGCTAAAAACAGATTTCTGTGATTCAGTGTTTCAAAGCAAACATTGTTGGCTGCAGCCTATTGATTAGAGTGCTGTAAATGAAGTCATTGGGTCGTACCTCCAGTTGACAATTTGCTTAGATAAGTTGCTCGAAATAGGAATATCTGCTAAATCACCAATAAATAAAGTAGTGGCATAGTATATTATTTTGTTTAAGTATGCATATGTTTTTGGCATTTTGTGTTTACTGACAGACAGAGAAAAAGAGAGGGTGCTGAAATAGCAGAATCTTCCACATGCAGCAGCACTGCAGGTTTTGTGTACTGAAGGTTCTAGCTTAGACCGCTGACCCACCCAAGGCCAACTATTGGAAATCATCCTGTGGGATGGTGTTATTTTGGTGTGTGGCACTACCCTCATGTTTCAGATATATATTGTACTTTGGTATAAACATGAATATTTTTATATTTTTTTATAATATAAAACAAATGTGGAGTGAAGGAGGGAGACCAAACAGGCAGTAGATGTATGTAGATTTAATGATAATCCAACAGATGCAGAACAGTGGAACAAAACACAATCCGGTAAACTCCTGACATTTACGAATGGACTCAATATAGTAGAATGAACAACGACATACGTTACTAAATTACTATGCCCTTTAGCGCGGCATAGAACGTGCAAGTAACCTAAATGCGCATGCTTTATCTCAAATATATAATGAAATACTCTACTTACAATGCCATCAGTGGAGAGGGCACAACTAGCAGAGTATCCACATTCAGGAGGTACACTGTGTCTTGAAGTACATTTTGTCAGGAAGTACATTTTGTCAGGAAGTACACTGTGTCAGGAAGTACACTGTGTCAGGAAGTACACTGTGTCAGGAAGTGCACACGTCACAGCAATCAATGCCCCGCGGCGCACCCCTGTCTCACTGGAGCTTATATAGTATATATAATTGAACACGGCTGCATGTAATCATGAATCAGATAGACAAGTGCTAGACTAACCAAAGCTGATACCTATCATAGCTCTGGTAAATCAGTGGAGCAACGCCACACACTCAACTTAAAGAGACAGTACTAAACAGAAAAGAACAATGCATTGCTTTGGCATAATATGAGCACTAATATACAGTAAGTGAAAAGAACATTCTGCACATTCCATAGTGTTCAAAATTATTTGTAACATTCAGGGTTAAGGTTAGCCATGTGGTTACTGAGGTAAGGTTAGGATTAAGGTTAGGGTTAGCATTTCCAAAAATATATAATGTGCCACACGTACTGTATGCATCACGCTGGAATGGAGAACAAATCA
This sequence comes from Umbra pygmaea, assembly GCA_016801145.1. Classification (NCBI taxonomy): domain Eukaryota; kingdom Metazoa; phylum Chordata; class Actinopteri; order Esociformes; family Umbridae; genus Umbra; species Umbra pygmaea. The sequence goes on from JACXGM010002216.1 coordinate 11,972, forward strand.
CACACAAAGTTTTTATCTGAATTTGAACGCCCATTCACCATCCCCAAACTCCACTCTACCAAAAACTATGCTATTTACATACTACTTTCATATTTTAAGTAATTTTGTTTTTTAAATTTAGTTTCCTACAAACATAGTTGACCCTCTCATACGTTTGTATCACATATTTCTGACTTTAGGCTGGGCTGGTCATACAATTGTGAGAAGACATAAAAACACAGTACCATGTGAATAAATGCAGAAAAACAAACACCATATACGTAGAAAGGAAATAAACATAACCCTAAATTATGCTATGTACAGCTAAGAAAATATAAACCTAGATTTCATGCTCTGCGGGTTCATTGATCAGATATCAGCTCAGTCCCTTTTTGATGGAGTGAAGTCTGATTAAAATGTCCAGTACAAATCTTTTGTAATTTGTTCCAGTTACTGACGGCAAAGAAATTAATGATGGCTGAAGGAAGTGTAAGCATTAGGAGTGAAATGCATGTGTGATATCTACCAAAGCACATGTTACTGAAGGAATCACAAATATTAGGGAACAGGTTAAGGTAGAAGGGGGCTAAGTGAGTCTTTCACACAGGTTTCTACCCATGAGTCATTAGTTGTGTACAGTGTATTGAGGCTCAATGGACGGCAAATGTCAGTTTTATAAAATGTTTTGGTATTTGTGATTGAGAACTGATTCTCATTTACAATGGCGTATTTGGAAAGATAAATATTTTACAAAAATACAGAGTTCTATATCTATATCTTGTATACACTCACTTCATTAGTGAAACCTGTTCAACTGCTTGTTAACACAAATGTTTAATCAGCCAATCACGTGGCAGCAAGTCAATGCATTTAGGCATGTAGACATGGTCAAGATGATCTGCTGAAGTTTAAATAAAGCAACAGAATGGAAAAGAAAGGTGATTAAGTGACTTTGAATGTGGCATGGTTGTTGGTTCCAGACAGACTGATTTGAGTATTCATGAAATTGCTGATCTACTGGGATTTTCCAGCACAGCCTTCTCTAGAGTTTACAGAGAATGGGCCAAAAAAGAGAAAGTATCCAGTGAGTGGCAGTTCTCTGAGCAACAATGCCTTGTTGATGGCAGAGGTCAGAGGAGAATGGCTGGTTTGAGCTGATAGAAATGCAACAGTAGCGTGTTAAAATCAAGGTGTTCAGAAGAGCATCTCTGAATGCACAACACACTGAACCTTGAATCAGATGAGCTACAGCAGCAGAAGACCACACCAATTCCAATCCTGTTAGCTAAGAACAGGAAACTGAGGCTACAATTTGCACAGGCCCACCAAAATTGGACAACGGAAGATTAGAAAAACCTTGCCTGGTCTGATGAATCTCAATTTCTGCTGCAACGTTCCAGGTCAGAATTTGGGGAAAACAACATGAAAACATGGATCCATCCTGTCTTCTATCAACGGTTCAGACTCTTGGTGGTGTAATGGTGTGGGGTATATTTTCTCGGCACACTTTGGGCACCATAGTACCACCTACCTGAGAATTGTTCCTCACCGTGTCCATCCCTTTATGACCACAGTGTACCCATCTTCTAATGGCTACTTCCAGCACGACAACACGCCATGTCACAAAGCTCACATAATCTCAAACTGGTTTCTTGAACATGACAATGAGTTCACTGTACTCAAATGGTATCACAGTCACCAGATCTCAACCCAATTGAGCACCTTTATGATGTGGTGGAATGGGAGATTATCATCATGGATGTGCAGCCAACAAATCTGCAGCAACTGCATGATGCAATAATGTGAGCAAAATCTCTGAGTGTATAGAAACAGTGTGTGCAAAGGGGTTTGATTAGGGAGGTATGACAATAAATAGGCCACAGTGGTGGAATAGTAACAATTCAACACTGGAGCGAATAAGTGTGCAAATGATGATGATGAGTAAATACGGCAGAGCAGAGATGCTGGAGTATAAATAAGCAAATAACAGTGGGCAGATGAGATAGCTAGGGATGGACTATTTAAATATATATATGTTTTTTTACACATTCTATGATCAGTAAGCAGCTCTGACAGGCGATGTTTATAGTAAGTGAGGGAGCTGGGGATCTCCTGCCTAAAGGATTTTTTAAGTTTGTTCCAGTCATCAGCAGTAGAGACCTGGAAGGAATGGCGGCCAAAGGAGATTTTGGCTTTAGGGGTGACCAGTGAGATGTACTGTACCTGCTGGAGCGCAGGCTATGGGTGGGAGTTGCTATGGTGACAAGTTAGTCATTTGGCTGACTATTGAAGGGCTCTGGTAACACATAGGATTTCATTGTAAATTGCATCTAATGGATAATACTACTATCTATTGGACGGCCTTCCATAATAAATGCAGAGGGAGCTACATTTTTCTGGCGCCATTCCACCCTTCTTCGCCTGGTCGTCTTTCTCCTGGGCTCCCAAATCCCAAGTTGTTGGGGCCTAGCCCGGGTGAGGGCAGCATGACTTAGAGACACCTGCTCTCTGCTTCCTCCTTCTGCCAGCACATGTACTTTTAAGGCTTCTGATGCTGCTATTCCTGCTCTGGCCCCAGCCTGCTCTCCTGGAGGCTCTTTATGTGTGCCTTGACACGGGTCTACTCCTTTGGGGATATTGATGCACTGAGGGAATAGGTTTGGGTGCATACACACACCACATTATATATGACTGAATTACCTGGAGATAACTAGCTAGCTAAGCAAATGATAAGGAATATACTCAGCCAGCACACTGCCTGGGAAAAGGACGTAGACAAGTCAGACTAAGGCAGACGAGGTATATGTGAGTTATTTCGTAGAAATATACTTTGTGAAAATGTAATCCTTCTGCATGTGTTCTGACTACTTAAATGGAAAAGAATCATACAAAGAAAAAAAGATTATGTTTTGCCTCATATGACAAACACAATTCATACCTTTTCTACAAAAACATGGAATGACATGTATAGGAGAAAAATATATTTTATGCATCAACTATGAATATTATAAGGAAAATGTATGTTGTGAAAAATATTACAGAACAACAAGAAGAAAAGTTGTATTAAAGTGTGTTGATTTCTTAAAAGATTTATAGATGGCTCATAAAATACATTTTTCTTATATGTACATGTTATACCATGTTTTTGTAGGAAAGTGGCCAATATCAGGTAGAAATTAGAGGCAAAACATATTATTCCTTTCCATATGGGTAAAGTCTTCTGTGTTGAACAAGCACTGTGATAACAGTTGGATGGCTCAGTTACATGTGGATGAAGGAACAATGTGAGCGCCCTTGACCATCCTCCACCTGTTGAGGAGTTGCTGATAAAGGAAGACCATTGGGAATTGACCATTTTGTAGGGGAGAATAACAGGGTGGGGAATACAAAACATTTTGCAACAACATCAAAATCATGGTCTGGAGCTGTTTCAGGGTTTCGGCTAGCCCCAGTTCCAGTGATAGCTTATGTTTATGCTACATGATACAAAGTAATATTAGATAATTGGGTGTTGCAACAGTTTTAGGAAGGCCCTTTCCTTAGCCAGCATGACTGGGTCCATGTGCACAAAGCGAGGTCCATCAACACATGGTTTGACGAGATTGGTGTGAGGAAGTTACAGTTAGTGGCTTGCACAAATCCTGGACCTCAACCCTATTGATCACCTTTGGAATAAATTGAAACGGGGAGTGCAAGCCAGGCCTTCTCGTCTAACATCAGTGCATGACTTCACAAATGCCCTTTTGGCTGAATGGGCATCAATTTTGTAACGGCCAGCCCAGTGCGGGCTGGGGTTACCATGAACTGAGACTGGACTCATATATTGTTTAGTTTATATATATATATGTATATATGTATATAATATATTAGTGTTCTGCCATTTGTGTTTATATTTAGTGCTATTGCATGGTTTTTTAGTTTTAGTTTAAAATCAGGTGTATATCCCTTTAACCTCTCTCTGATTTGGTAATCTGTTACAGATAGAGTTTAGCTTAGATTGTCCTGGTATCTTGTAGATCTGTTTGATTAATAATTGTCTTCACCCGTGTCCTGTTAGCTAGTTAAGGTTGTGATATATGAGCTGCCCAGATCAGAGAGAGGCTGCCGGTCATTGATGATATACTGTCGGTGGATTTAGCTGTACGTCATGTGAGAATGCTGTCCGGTAGCTGTACTCTGCGACGAGTTGTGAAATATGAGTCCTTGTTGTTTGGAAGTTTTATGCATACGTTGTATATATAGGCATGTGTGTTTGTTCACGTCGTGTTAGAGCGTGTCTGTTGAAAATAGCCATATGTACTTAGTCATTGTGCTACTCGCTACAAGCGTACCCTGCAATCTGCTAGATGAGTAGTTGTATGTTCCCGGACAGTTCTCTATTAAACCGTAGATCAAAAACCATCAACCACCTGTTGTTATAGTCACAAGGTGGGGGGGGACACTCCATATTAATACCCATGGTTTTGGAATGGGATGACCAAAAGGCTCATATGGGTGTGATGGTCAGGTGTCACAGTATTTCAATAGCAATGTACATGAAACATGCTACTTTAACCTAGATGTAATTCAAGCATTGTCATGAGGCCTGACCTTGTGCAGCTAATGTGCTTGCATAACTGCAAAGTTTGCTGTTCTGTTGCATTAACCTGCTGGCTGTTAACCTCTAAAATCCAGTAAAGAACTAATTTGTTTCTAAAATCTATGGCCCCAAAACATTTTCATTTTCAAACTTACTTCACTTCTGAATTAGAGACTTTTACAGCTTGTTTATAGCTGAGTTATGCATTGCTTCCATTTGCGTTCTCAGGGTTATGGGGCTGTGGCCGCAACCAGCAGCACATCTAGATGAATGGATGACACAGCTTCACCTATACAGCAATTAGCATTTTGGGTTGATTTACACTTTTTTTGTCATGTTCAATAAAGGACAATTCCGGCACAAAATGAACCTAGGGGTTAATAACACATGGGTACTGAGTCGACTGTTCTCTGGGATTTGTTGTCATGCTAATCAAATATGCCCTGTTTTAGCTCAAACCAGTAATTATCTTATAGTACTAGTAGTCTGGGCAATAAAAAATTAAAAAGAAAAATGGCAGGCGCCATCTTGGGAAAAATTAGTGGTTTGAGCTAAAACGGCACATTCAATTAGCATGAAAACAAATCCCAGAGAACAGTTGACTCGGTTAGCCTTAAGAGGATTAAGATTCTGGCATCGAGTAATCGAGACCCAACTCAAGGGGCGGCACTAAGCATGCATTTGAAAATCTCACTGTACGCAATTGGATAACACTATGACCAATCACCAGTAGGTTTTTGCTGAGCCGTTATGGCTAAGCCCCATACTTTTAGCTACCAATGGAGCTAACCGGTAGATTAAACCCTTGCCGTATCCGGTCGGCAAAACAGCAAAAACGTCCTTCATAAAAAGGATTGATCCAAGCGCTGTCTTCTTCCTTTTTTAGACAAAAAGACAAGTTTAAAGGTGCTATATGTAATACATGTACTGTAATAAATAAAAAAATGACGGCAATGCCTCATCAGATATTAAGGAAACATGTTAAGCTGAAATACTATATTTTCTGAAAACAATGCTTATGTCACTATTTTTTCTTTTGGAAAAGTACGTTCCGTGACGGAATTTATGTTTATGTTTTGGCCTGTGTGTTGTTATCAACTGCCCATTTTGACAGCACGAAGGGATTGCCAGGCATACCTGTAAAAACGCAAACCCAGCGCGCTACAGCCATGGAAGCAGCAAACAAACGAACGAGATCATAGAGATTCTACACAACCTAAAAAAACTCTGTTTGCTTGTCAAGATTGCGCTGATCTTGTTCGTCACGTTAGTTTCGATTCTGGGGAGGAGGGGGTGGAAGGATACAACTCAGGTATTGTGAATTTGAACTGTAGTACCCATTTTTTAACGCTGGCTGTCCGTTTTACATATAGCACCTTTAACTTGTTCATTGTAGTGGCCAAAGCCCTTTCAAACAACTGGTGTTCATCCATAGTGATCTTACAATGTTTACTAATGACTTCAAGGTCGCAGCGCGGTCGTCATCTGTTTAACACGCCTTTTGGCCCGCCTATACCAGATACACCGATGTGATTGGTGCAGCTCGGCTACAAGGGCATAGTTAATGAGCAGAATTGTTCGGTGCCAGAGTAACTTGCTGAGCAAATTCAAATTGTGCTCTCGCGAGAACTCTGGATTTCCAGGGTACGACTCGGTACCCTTATGTTATTAACCCCTAGGTTCATTTTGCGCCAGAATTGTCCTTTAAAAATCTTCATCTGCCATGGAAGTAACACACCATACATAGCATGATCATTATATAATTAGGAATAACTTTGTTAACAAAGTTAAATTTGCACCAGGCATGGTGTAAGGTCCCATTACCCCTCTCTCAATTCTGCTGGGACTCTTTGTAGCATGGCCAGTTGATGTTCATCTAGGCAGACGCTTCGCCTGGAGCATCACTTCTGTTCTCCTAATGCTGCATTCTCAGCAGTGACACAGCTTAGTTCAGCCCAATGCTGCATTATCCCATCCACTCTTCTCCACCTCTGAAGAGCCGTGAAGCCGCAACGAGACAGGCACCATCAGTCGAACAAACTACCTCACAGAAAAACAGCAGAGTCCATTAAGCCATCTTTATCTCCAACACAAGAGTAGATTGTCTGGATCTGACTAAGTCATTCTCCACTCCCTGCGAGCTGCATCTAATGCAGTGACAGTAAAAAAAGACACATACAGTATGAATTATATATAAATTATATATAAATATAGCGAGACTGAAGAAAGGCAGATGAAACGGTGAGCCACAGATAAAGACGATTCGGAGTAGTGCTGGTTTAGGAGATGCAGTGTGAGACAGCATCTGAGAGATATCTGTAGTGTTCTGCTTGTGGCTCGACAGCAACAGATATAAATTGATTGGAACAGAAATCCCCATGGTGCCTGCGATGTGTTATGCTGTTTATAGTGAGGAAGAGATGCCAAGTGAAGTGCCATGGGCATTTGAGAAATAAAAATGCTAGGTCTCTCTGCACTCAGAGACTCAATTACTAGAGTAATACAGTTCACCATGGCTTTGCAGTGCTCCTTCAATCAACTCAGTTGTCAGTATGGTACACGCCCTCATGCGGGTCATTGGTTGAAGCCTTATTCAATCATACCTAATAGGCCAAACAGAGCTTAGCGGATGTACGCCCCGCATTTTTACATATAATCCCACACTTCTCTAAATCCCTCATTCATCCACTGTCACAAGTAAAATTTCCATGATTACAAACCATTAGCTGCTTTTTGAAGAAAACCAGTGCACAATTTAACTATTATATTAGTTGTTATTAAGCACACCACCAAGTTTACTTTACCAAGTTAAATTACTTCAGTTAGTAGCATTTATTTTTGTCTTCAACTAGCTATAGTACACCTGTTGACTAAACGGCATGTTCTATCTCAGTTCCCTTTTATGTTTTTATTTACATTATACTTGTTTATTTGATAGTGGAAGCCTCCCTGTCATTTTTATGGTGTCCTGTTGAAATCGAGGGCTACCTGGTGACAACTTTTTAAATGTCACTGTCCAAGTCTGGTTGTAGTGTTTATCTGGATTCTGCACAACCCTAATATGTGTTGAGGCACACCAGTGGAGAACCACTGGACTGTAGTGTAGTTGTGGGGATTGTAGTTTTTCCCTACTTCCACAAGTAACATGATATGCTTAGGGCACTTTTCAGGGCCATCCTGGCATATAAGATTGGTACGGTAGCTGGATGGGCTTTCGCTGACAACCTTGTGACGTTTATCATCTCTATGTAACCTCACTTTCCTACACGGTTCGTTTTATTTCCATTCAGGGGGACCAGCTGTGAGTTGACAGACACAATCTGCGCACTTTTAACTTTCCCACCCTAAACATAAAAAAATAAATGTGTGCGCAACCACACTCACCCTCAAACAGTCAAACACAGTCTTATTCTGGACAGCACTGACCGCAGCTCCACAACTTGAACACTGCATGGCTCTTGGCAGTGGATCAGGTACATTATCATGTATGACAGACTCCTCCAAATTGGATAGGTCCTGGAATCTGCAACAGTTGGGCACATTTAGTGTTCATATTGTTGCTCCTTGTCAGCTTGGGATTGAACCTAATACCCTTTGTGTCCTCTATCCAACTAGGCTATGGATATTCCACATTTTTCTCCCGCTCATTTGGCTCTGTTTTTGTATAACATATTTGATTGTTGATCTGACCCTAACACATCCAGGTGTGGACTTAGTTGATAATTCTGCCACAGAATTGTAGCCAAACCAGCCCACATCAAAACATTGGCATCCAACCCAGAACCCCCCCACCTGCAAACCTTGTGTGATTGAATGGATGTGATTGTGTTGGTTCATGATTGGGCAAGCATGTAGTGTATGAATATGTGCAAGAGAAAGAGATGTGTATGTCGGTATTGTCCTCACACACACACATACATTGGCATACATATGTACACACATATCAATACACATACACACATATACCCACAAACACATATGCACATGTTCCCATCTATCCTGAGTGTTGGTTACTATTATAGAAAATATATGATGCAACCGGCAGCATCTTTATAAGATTGGGTCTCTGTCAGTGTCCTCTAACCTCCTCTGTCCTTCCCACTGCAAATATCAGCTGTGCTGTCTCTGCAATAGCTAACCGCAACATCCTAGGTGTGAATGAATAAACCTATTAGAAAAAAATACACATGCATGCCATGTATTCCTTTTGCACACTAAGATGTATTAAATACACAGCAAATCGGTGACTGGTGGCACAGCTTTGTGCGTGCCTACCTGCCTGCCTGTTTTGTAATCATAGTACATAAGGAGCCTCCAAAAAGGCCTGGTCCTTCAAGAGTAAGGATGGGTCGAGGCTCGTCAATCTGCCAACAAATGCATCAGCAAATATTCCAACACTTTGAAAAGAATATTCCCGACATTCCCGGCACCAGGATGAAGTAACTGAAGGAGAAGTAAAAAATGATGAGGAGGCTAATTGTTTTCTATTATATATATATATATTGTGGTGGGGGAAGGTAGGAATCTTCGCCTCACCCCCTTACAGCAACACGCCATATTGACAGAGCCTCAGGACCATTCAGCACTGGAGACAGCGGAAAGCAGCAGGAGAAATGAATGCTGATCTACAGTCCATGAGAACAGGGTTCAGAGACTGAGAAACAAAAGTCCTCCTAAGCTGGCAACAATCACCTCTGATAGAGCTCCCTATAAAGTAGAGAGGAACGCCATTAAGAGGTGAGCTGTATCACGAAACCTAACATCTTGTTTTCTGTGTTTTTTCCTTTACGGTACAGTTTGTCTTTCTCCACGTGACACCAGATACTGGAGAGGAATCAACGGGGGAAAGAGCCAGAGAGAAGGAAAAAAGGGGAAACCACTCAGCTTCAAAGGGACACCGTCGGTAGACCAGCTGGCAGTGTGCAGATTCCAAGTAGCCCCCACCTGTTTGCGAAATGTGGCTAATCTTTATGTGACTTTTGAGTTTTGAGGCGGCGCTTTACCTGATTAGGTAAAGCGCCGCCTCAGCAGGCTAACCTCATTCTTCCATCTGGTCTCTGACTTCTAACCTGTTACAATATATATATACTGTATACAGTTGTGGTCAAAAGTTCTGACAATGACACATTCTGCTGCCCACCTTGACACCAGGCCTTCCTCCAAAAGTCTTCGCCTCAATGAGCATGCAGATGCACTCACACCTGCCTGCTGCCATTTCTAGGCAAGCTCTGCAATGGTGGTGCCCCGATCCCACAGCTAAATCAACTTTAGAAGACAGTCATGGCGCTTGCTGGACTTTCTTGGGCGCCCTGACACCTTCTTCACAACAATTGAAACTCTCTTGATGATCCGATAAATGGTTGATTTAGGTGCAATCTTACTAGCAGCAATATCCTTGCCTGTGAAGCCATTTGTGTGGAAAGCGTTGATGATGGTTCCTTGCAGGTAACCATGGTTGACAGAGGAAGAACAATGATTTCAAGCACCACTCTCCTTCTAAAGCTTCCAGCATGATAGAGTGATCTCCAGCCTTGTCGTCGTCAACACTCGCACCTGTATTAACGAGACAATCACTGATTTGATGTCAGCTGGTCCTTTTGTGGCAGGGCTGAAATGCAGTGGAAATGTTTTTTTTCGGGATTTAGTTACTTATCATGGCCAAGAGGAACTTTGCAATTCATTGCAATTCATCTGATCACTCTTCATGACATTCTTGAGTATGTGCAAATTGTCATCATCAACACTGAGGCAGTAGACTTTGTGAAAAGTAGTATTTGTGTCATTCAAAAAATACGTTTGACCACTACAGTATATAGGCTATCATCAAATTGCAATGATATTTCATTTTTATTATCATTAACACTACTGTTTCAAAATCTAATAATACTGTGATGTGAAGATTTCGGTGTCTCACCCTATTTCCTCCAAGCGCTGGGCTGGGAAAGGATCAGCACCTTGGAGAGCACCCCTGCCTACAACACAGCACACAGAGGCGCTGGTAAGAAAATCACCACTCCGCAACAGATCTCATGAACATTGGAGAACGGTTGGGAGAACCATGTGCTCCTCATCAACGCTGCTGGGATCAACTAGGGCTAATGAGGAGGTCTACAAGAAGATCGACAACACAGGCAGGTGAGCGATATGGTGGACCTGCTAACGCCTTGCTGTCTGTGCCTGTTTTATTTTCTCTATTCCATCATAGATGCCAGGGAAGATTAAGTACGGAAGCACCTACCCCTTGGGATTCCTGTTGTGTAATCTTAGGAAGCGGTGATCCTCAGGACCGCTGATTTCCTCTCCTGATTGTCACCCCACACTGGGTCTTTTTCTAAAACAAAGTGGTGGGGACAAAATGAATCTACCTCGATGAATATATTTGCTAATATTTCAAACACACATCTTTCACAT
>JACXGM010002216.1:23040-48396 GCA_016801145.1 Umbra pygmaea
CACATCTCTCTCTCTCTCTCTCTCTCTCTCTCTCTCTCTCTCTCTCTCTCTCTCTCTCTCTCTCTCTCTCTCTCTCTCTCTCTCTCTCTCTCCATTCTTGCATACTCATTACATGGCGTTAGTAGTTTTATAAAATATGAGTTGGTATACATATTCAGGGGAGCACAAGGACAGGTGGTATTTCTGATCTTGTGGTGGGCTGGTCTAGGCCAAAATGCCAGGGCAGATTTTTGGTCCCAGTCCACCCCTGTCCATAGTACCGTGAGAATGAACTTGACCTGACTTCCTCGCGTTACGTCACTTCCGGTCTGTGATTTATAGATGCAGATGTTATTTTTAATCACAATTTTATCTTTAGATATTGTTTATGGCAGTTATCTGTTTCTTCAATCTAGATGTTTACCATTAACGTACACTATGCTATATTGAGGTGTCCACCCTGCAGATTGCTCTTTAAGAAAAATGTTCCACATTATCAAGCAGGCCACAGGTTTCAAAGAGTACGGGAAAGAAAAAGGATATCTCTGCTGCTGTAAAGGTTGAAATAGTGAAATGTTTGGACAAGGTATGAAAACATTAGATATTCCACAAAAACTTAGAGAGCTTTTTCAACTGGAGCGCTGGATATGGGAAGGGTGAGCATTTGTATAGCACCAAAAGAGAAATCCTGGAAACAGTGGTTTTCTCCAGCATCTTTAAATGATTCCACCTCAAGGCAAAATGTGTCAATGGCCAGGTTGGTTTAAATAACCTGCTGAGGCAACTTTAATGTGTTTGAGGTGTGGGCGGCCACCATCATTTTTATCCACCTGCCCAAACCCATTTTAACCCACAAAACAGATTGCAAAATCACCCAAATGGGCGAGAAACTGCCCAATCTGGCAACCCTGCAGTTTCCCAAAGACGGTGCTGTTTTAAAAATATATGATTGGGCCAGTCCAGTGTCAATTAAGAAAACAACCAATGCAGGCACAGTTCTAGCAGGGGGGCAAACACGTTTGCCTGGCAACACTATGTTATGTCGACCACACAATCTCTGATTTGTCCTTTAAGAATAAAAGCGCTCGTAATTCATTGCAATAGTCATTGTTAGATATCATTGCATAGATACTGGGTCTATGTTCTTGTGTCGCAAAAATTTGTCTCTAGTGAATGTTTTTCAAATGTAATCGTGTTCTCACATAAGCCACTGACAATATATTCTATCCATTTCTGTGTACAATGTATTTGTTACTGTTTTCAATGAAACTTTGTAATTGAAAAGATGTTAAATGTTTTTTTGCAATCATATACTCTTGTTTCTTTACACACAATACAATTGCATTTGATTACAATTCATTAGCTTTGTAATGACTTCACAATGATTATTGAAATGAATTAAAACCAGCGCTATTATTCTGAAAGGACAAATTGCCAGGCTAACGTGTTTGCCCCCCTGCTACAACCGTGCCTGAACCAATGGGCCACTGAGCTATGTGTTAACTGGGCCGTGTCTGTCAGAATAAACAACCCTAACCTATATGTGATATTTTTGACAAAAATGTTTTGGGCCAGCAGCCCGGTGTAAATTGAAAAAACATATCGGCCGGTTCATGGGCCGGACAAAATTATTATTCTTTTTTTAAGTTGGTGGTTGTGTCGGCCCAAAATGTGCGTCGGCCCACCGGGAAAGTGCACGTTATGCCAGATGACCAGTCGCCCTTGACTATGGACAGTGATAATGAAACTAAGCTCTTATTATTATGGCTACTGTAAAACTTTCTCTATATCTCACGCTGTCTCTCACCACTGCTCTAACTACATTGACAAACCGCAATGAGAGTGCAAGCTCGCATTTGCCTCTGCCTACGTCATATGATATGTAGCTAGCCGGACAGAGCCTGGATTATAATGTGTACAGTTTCATCGAAATCCTGCTTTAGATTTTGTGTAACATAGAAATGTGTTTTTTAAAGCTCTTCCGAAAACATTAAGTATTAATTCAGTTATCAATTCAACCCGCACATTGCTCCCTACATAGTTTTCCTTTAATTGGGCTCACCTGGCAAACTAATTATTACAGGTGTCTGAGATGGATATCAGTGATCCAAAGAGCCCAGAGTTGGATTGAAAAACAAAATATTTAATGTTTAGGACACTTAATTCCAATTTGCATAATTTGGAATGCAGTGTATATATACATATATATATATATATATATATATATATATATAGATAGATAGATAGATAGATAGATAGATAGATAGATGTATTATTATTTAATCTCTCTTGGTTTTCTCCCATTGAATTGAATTTGATATACAACCATCTGTGTTTGTCATATTACAATGGGAGTAGTTTCTTTGGATGTCCACTGATCTTCAGCTTTGTGTTATGATAGCACTATTCTTTCCAATCCAGTCACATGTTTTTTACTTCTCAATAAACTCCTTTTCTTGACAATGACAAAGCCTCTGTTGAAAGTGCAACCTTGTACATATTAATTTAAAGATAGTCTTTCAGGGGTTTCCTCAACACAGACACAAAAAGCAACATGATTCTACAATAAAACTCACAGGGCTAAGCTAAATTTATTGCAGGTTTGCATCTTATAGTCCTGCCTTCTGCAACTGTAGTTCTAATGAGAAAATGTACTCACAGTCTATGTCATGCTTTCTAATTGAACAGCTGTTTAATTTCATGTTTTATAATTAGGAGTTCCCATGGCTAATTACTGTTTTCCAGTTAGTTGTTCAGTATTTCCTCATAAATATATCCTACCCCTTAGCTCTAAAATGTTTGCTGTATATGTCTTTGCATAAGCTATATTATAAATTGCAGCGTACAACTTGAACAAGTAAAAGTACTAATAAAGTTTATCCCTGACGTGGTATATTGTATGGAATGTTTTAGTATATTGAAATATTAATGAATTTCAAACATGACTTAACTTTTTATTATACTGTATATTGATTTGATGTATTAATTAAGTACATGCTAGCCAGTTACTACGTTTCTAAGTACATATTGTCATTAGGCTAGTGTGGCTATTCTAGTCTTGATAAACTTTTAATTTATTGAAATATTTATCATGTACCTATATCACATATATTTGTTTTAAAATGATGGTGATGATTATGGTGATAATTGAGAAAGTTGGCTGACACCGCCCTATAGACTACAGTACATTTACATTTCACGGTGGCCTAGTGGATAGCACTGTGGCCTCACAGAAGATTCTGGGTTCAAACCCTGGTCGTCCCGGGCCTTTCTGTGTGAAGTTTCCATGTTCTCCCCGTGTCTGTGTGGGTTTCCTCTGGGTGTTCCAGTTTTCCCCACCATCAAAAAAAATGCAGGTTAGGTTCTCCAGTCAGTGCCCCTGACGAAAGCATTGGCTTACATCTGGAGTTGGTCCCCAGGCGCTGTAAATGGCTGCCCACTGCTCCCTTGAGGGATGGGTAAATGCAGAAAATACATTTTGCTACACGTATGTGTATGTGACAAATAAAGTTTTACACTGTAAAAAAAAAGGTTGTAATTTATACATACTGTACTGTATAATAATAGGAATATAATATATAATTATATTATAGTAAGAATATAATTGGGTGAGGCTATTTGTACCCTGGTGCAATTAGAAGTGTATGCTAGTCATACCCCGGTGCACAGAGCAATGTGTTCTATTACAGTTTTTTCCAATTGCTAACACACAAAATGCATAATTTGGCTCATTGTGTCAAAACTCAACACACAAGAATGCTTTACACAACACTTGAAGATTAATATTGAACTGCCATGTCAAAACTGCCATTATGCAATCAAAATTTAACACTCTGACTTCAAAAGGCCCTCTTCAGATCGATAGTTAACACACATGCACATTAACAATAAACAGTCAAACAGACACAACACACTGGTCAACTTTACTCAAGACACTTCTGTCATTTGTAGTTTTTAAACCGTTTTTATTCCCGAAACCAAGCCTCAGTGATACATTGTACAGGTAGTAAAACAACTCCCATTACAAGTCAGGGATCACCCCGTCGATTGGGGTCAGGCCACGTCACCTCGTCAACATCACAGGCGATGTTCTCCCTTGCCAGGCAACGGGAAAATATCGCTGGGTGTGGCATATCCACTCGTGGATCGAGCCCACCTCAATGTGCGTCTCCGCATGCCTCCTCCATTGCTCGCAGGAGCGGCACGCGTGCATGTGTAGGCGGTCATAGACCTTCCACCGTCATGCTGAAAATAATTCCTCTATCAGGTTGAGGAACGGGTAATAAGGGGGCAGTTACAGCACCATGAAATGGTCGTGGTTGGCGAATTAGTTCTGGACCAGAGCAGCCCGGTGGAAACTGACGTTATGCCAGATGACAACGAACATGGGCTGCCCTGGTTGGTCCTATGTGACCGCGGCATGTAGTGCATGCAGAAATGTCAGTATGTGTGCAGTGTTGTAGGGACCCAGGGTGGCATGGTGATGGAGGACCCCCTCACCACTAATGGCTGCACACATGGTGATGTTGCCCCCGCACTGCCCGGCGACATTCTTGATGGCCCTTTGGCTGATGATGTTTCAGTCCCGATGTCTGGTTTTTACCAGAGTCTCTTCCTCTATCTCCTCTCCCTCTTCCCTCCCCGTCTCTTCCTCGTTCTCCTCTCCCTCTTCCCGTCTCTTCCTCATCTTCTCCTTCCCCTTGGTCCTTCAGCCTCCATATTCACGATTATCTCATGACAGGTGCTTATACCTGAATTATATATAGTGACTGATTGGTGTTCAGTTACAGGTTAAGTGTTTTACGATGTGTGCGGGAGTGTTGCTAATGTCATGTGTGTTTTAACTATTGAATGGAAGTGCTGACTGCAGAGTGTTTCATCATTGGCCAAAGTGTGTAATACATGCACGATGTGTGTAGTGTTTTGCACCGTGTTACAGAATTGTTTACGGTGCCATGCCGACATTGTGTTTATTCATTTGGTGCCTGAGTGTACCAAATGCATGCAAACGTTACGGTTTCAACGCTTTGTTATGAGCATTCACTTTTAGTGTTTTAGCAATCGGAAAAAACTGTAATACCCCATCTGGTATAAATATCAATGTATGCTATTCGTACCCTGGTGCAATTTGAAGTGAATGCTATTTGCACCCCTGTGCATTTACCCTGGCATATTGATCACAAAATGTAATAAAACAAAAAACTAGAGGGGAACTTTGGAAATCTCTCAACATTTTTCCTTTCCGTTCTCCCGGGGCCCAGTATCATCTCATCACATATTTGTGACAGTACTCCTCAACAGATTAAAGAAGCATTGTAAAACGCACAGATTTAGTATCTCACACTTGTTTTGATGCTTGTCAAAGAGCATGGGTTTATTTACCAGCTGTACAGTAATTTTGTTTTTAACAGTTTAAGAGCTGTATCGCCATGTATGGGCTACTATTAGGCTAATTCTTGGTCATGTAGTAGCTTGATCAAAGGCAGGCTAGTTCCAAGGGTCGTAGAGGAGCCAGCTACAGCTGCGCAGAGACACTCATTTCTCCCCATAACAAGTCATATAGAAATCACAATATTGAAGCTTGTTATTGTTGACATTACCTTTTCATGAGTTACAACATGCTGAACTCATAAGTTGCTCAGCTTCCACACAGGGGCGTCATGCACCTGTTTTTTTAAGGGGGCACAACACACCGAAACATGTGCCCACAAATACAGATATTAAAAGGAAAATCCACGTGTCCCCTCAGTTTTAATGGGCATGACACCTCTGCTTCCACCCATAGATGGTGCACGTTAAAAAAAAAAACTGTTACAGGTCCTACTTATTTTACCATAATTTTAATGCAAAATCTGCAATTAAAATATTTTGTTTATGATACAAATCATTCTCATTTACAGAGTCTTGATCTACTTATTATAAGACATTTTATACCTGACTATGTAATAGCGTTCTACTCAAAACTGCTCCTTTTGCTGTTGGCTGGCCTATAATAATGAGAAAAATTTCAATTCCTCAACCAAACTATTATGTTAAAATCACTTTATTAAATTCATCCATGAAATTTGAAACATGTTCTTAAAAGCACAGAAATAAATTACATGAACTGATGGGCAGTTGAAAATAATTCTCTCAGGAACAAGAACTCTTTACTCGGGAATTGAACTCCTAAATCCCAGTTCACAGCTCACTGATCTAACCACTCACCTACTGGGTCTTGTAGAATGTAGTACAACTGTTGACCACTTGGTGTTTTTAAGCCTTGGCTGCTGGGTAACCATACTGTATACAAAAAGTGGTACTAACTAACAAACATATGGTTGTATGCTTTCACTGAAGACACAAAGCACAACTGTAGTATTCATTTAATATGCCAGTTTCTGCTGTCAAGGAAGATGAATGTCGGCCATGATTTCGGTGCACGCGAGCAACGTGTTTCTGTTGTTACGTCACATGGTGTGAATAGCTCAGCGTTGTGGCCTCGGCTATTTGTACCGGGAGTGCAAATTAACACTCCAAATATAATATTGCTTGATGCTGTATTTGGATTTATAAAATGAACTTGTGTGTTTATCATTAAAACACAATTAGGCCCAATCATCTTTTAGCTGACCAGAACACAATGCAAAGTCAATTTACACCAGTTACACCAAGTCAATACCAGAAAAAGTAGAGTATACACTTTGAGCTTTGTGCATTGGGGACAACCTGGTTGATCACTGTGATTTTGATTGGTGAAGAAAAACAAACACCTCCTCAGCAGAACAAACGAACACAGCAGAAATCTGATGATGACACAAAAATTGTTTATAAGTTGTCAAATCATGAAGATATTAGTTTTTTGTAGGGCAGCACCTGAAGGTTCAGGGACCAGTGTTTGCTCTGTGTGACCCTTTGTTATTCCGCTCCTGACAGACCCAGCACTCAGATCAGCAGAACAAGAACTTAGAGCAAATAAATCGGATAATTTTACATATTTAGCAGCTTCTGTTTCAAGAGCCTTTTTTCCCCTTAAACTTTTAGATTACCACTTTTCCTGCTGTTCTGATCTTGTGAGTGAATGACACAAAATCAGAGTAGGTATCACTTTCTTTGATGACAAGATTTTAACATTTAATGTGAATTTGCACGACCAACTCAGCACATTAAAAAAACAGGCCAAATCATTTTGGTAGAGGGGACTAGGATAGCCCACTTGTCAGTCAAATGCTCAAAATACATAATAATGACAACAGAGTAGAAAAAACATCTCATTGAATATTTGTTTTTGTGGTCAGATTATATATAGAGGTACTGTACTAGACATAAGGCATGCCCATTCTAATGTTTCTGATGTTAATCCTAGGATGGAGGAACATGCCTCAGGACCATGTGGCCTGATGACTCCCTCCTTCTACCTCACTGTGCTGGTGCCCATGTTACTGCTGTTGGTGATCATGTGTTCTGTCTTGCAACTCTAGCTGCACGTCTTGTTTTCCCTGCCCAAGACAACGCAATTGTGTTGATGCTACAGACTGTTGTCACATTCAGTCTGTAGCAGATAAATAAGACAATGTAACCTTAATACGATTGGATGTGTAACTTTCATATTCCCCACCCGGTACAGCCAGAAGAGGACTGGCCACCCCCTTGAGTTCCGCCTCTCTCTAGGTTTCTTCCAGCCCTAAATCACATTAAATACGTTCTGAGGTAACTATTTTGTAAAACTGAAATATGTCAAATATGAACGTATGAGAGGGTCAATTACGTTTGTAGGGAACTAAATTGAAAACTCGAATAACGTTCAATATGAACATTAGAAGATCATGACGTAGCATGTAAATAGCATAGTTTTTGCTAGGGCGGAGGTCGGGTATGGTGGACGGGCGTATATATCTGCGACTTGCATTCCAGTGTTCGCGAGTTCAAATCCAGAACGGAACTTTTTGTGTTTTGTTCTACAGACACGCGATTGTCGGTTTTTGTAATGTTAACCCTAACCTTAATTTTAACCTTAACCTCAGTAACGTCATATCTAACCTTAACCGTTAGTAACCTTATGCCTAACCTTAACCGTTAGTATCCTCCTACCTAACCTTAACTGTGAATGTTGCAATATAATTTCGAACGCTATGGCATGTATGGAATGTTCTCGCATAAATCCGCTAAACGAAATGTACCGGAGCAACGTAATTCAAGTAAAAAGATAGCTTAATAACAAAACGTGCAGTTAAAACGTAAAAACACCCTAAATATGTTGGCATAGAACGTAATTTAGGTTTTCAAAATAGTTTCCTGAGAACGTAATTTGGGATAAATTCTGAGATTTACGGTTGGTTTCTTTCTAGGTTCCACCTACTAGGGAGTTGTTCCTAGTCACTGTGCATCACTTGTTGTTGGCTCTCTGATGGTTGTAGGTCATGTAATGTATCCGTTAAAACACTTTGTGTTAACTGCTGTAGTAAAAAGGGCTTTATAAAATAAATGTAATTGATTGACATACAAATGTTTGGGCAAATGTTTCAATTAATCTTTCTGTGAACAGAAGTTAAACTGACACGAAGTGTAATAATTTTGATTCACTTCCATTTTAAAGTCAAAATAATAAACAACATTTCATATTCAAAGATTTGGGCACCATACCCTTGAGGAGCATTTGTAATTTCTCCTTAAAAATAGTATAACTAAGCCCAGAAACGTTGATTCACTCATTAGGGCTTTAATAAGTCTTGTGAAGTCAATTCCAGTGTTTAACTATTATTCTGAAGCCCATACCTTCTGATATGCTAGACTGTGATAGTTCTTTCTGGTTTCAACAGCCATGGGCTCCTCTAAGCAGATGGAAAATGAAGATAGTTGATTTTTAACAAAAGAGATTTCAACTGCCAATTTAATCTGTTGAAAACATTATCAAGAAATTAAAATAGCTGGAAGTGAAGATCTGAAAGACCATTAAAGATATCACACAAGGTCAACTGAGAACTGGTCAGCTCTACACAACAGAACCCACAGGTCAGTGCAAAGGACCTTCAGAACAGTTTATCTGACACTTGAGTAGTTCTTCACAGATCCAAAGAAAAGTGTACCTTACTTAACAAGGATCTGCATGGGAAAGTTTTCAGAAGAAGCCTTTTTGAAAACCTCAACAATCTGAAGTGTACAAAAGAAAACCTTGAGACATTTGAATAATATGCCTTTGGACTGATGAAACAAAAATGTAACTTGGCCACAACTAATGAAGGTTTTTTTGGGAAATAAATGTGTGTCTCCATTATGCTTTGTGGTTGTGTGGTTGGCAGCGGAGCTGGTAATACTGTGAGGGTGGGTGGTATAAAGCTCCAACTGTACATCTCAGAATTTCTCCCAAATTACGTTCTCAGGAAACTATTCTGAAAACCTGAATTACGTTATATGCCAACTTATTTGGGGTGTTTTTACGTTTCAACTGCACGTTTTGCTATTAGGCTATATTCGTACTACTATTACATTGCCTCGGCACATTTAGTTTTATTGGATTCATGTGAGAACATTCCACACATTCCATAGCGTTCAAAATTACATTGCAACATTCAAAGTTAGGGTTAAATATGAGAATACTTACAGTTAAGGTTAGGCATGAGGTTACTAACTATTAAGGTTAGGCATGAGGTTACTAACGGTTAAGGTTAGATATGAAGTTACTGAGGTTAAGGTTAGGATTAAGGTTAGGGTTAACATCACAAAAAAAACTGACAATCGACTGTCTGCATTATGCTGCAGTGTAGAACAAAACACACAAAGTGTCCATCTGGATTTGAACTTGTGAACACTGGCATGCAAGTCGCGGATTTATACGCTTATCCACCATCCCCGACCTCCACCCTAGCAAAATCTACGCTATTTACATGCTACATCATGATCTTCCTATTTAACGTTATTCGAGTGATACATTTAGTTCCCTTTAGTGACCCTCTCACACGTTCATATTTCACATAATTCGGTTTTACAAAATAATTCCCTCAGAATATATTTTATGTGATTTTGGGCTCGGTATAAGGGGGGTTCCACTGAATATCAACGAACCCTACAAACTAATGTCCGGCAGTGAGTCAGGATATTTCTGTAAGACAATGATCCAAAACATACCTTAAAATCAACCATGAAATATTTACATGAAAGAAGGAAAAAGCTTTTGGAATGTTTGTCTCTGTCCTCAGACTTTGAAATTATAAAAAATATGTGGAAAGATCTCAAACATGCAGTGTATGCAAAGAGACATAAGAATCTATCTGAGCTGGTAGAGCAAGGATGAGTGGGGAAAAGAACAGGAAGACTGGCTACTGAAAATGTTTGTAACAATATTTGCCAAAGGAGGATACACAAAGTATTGAGTGAAAGGGTTCCCAAGCTATTGCACATGCCATATTCACTTTTGTGTCGTATTTTGAATATATGGAAAATGCGAAATATACAGTATTCCTGTATAAGCATGTGCAGAAAGGTGGTCATGTTTCACTTTTTCCATGTACCGGTAGATGTCAAATAAATTTCTATTCACATAAAGGTTAATCGCATCAAGGGGTGCCAACACTTTTGCATACAACCATACAGTATATTATTTTGTATGTCCATAGTCAACACTACTAGTACATAACATAGGACAATTCAACTGTAAAACATGTCTTTAGACAAAGTCAGTCTCCTGAGAAAAATGAAAATCTCTACACAAAGTAATGATCCACATTAATCAAAAGGTTTAATTGCTGTCTTGCAGTTGATGGCACTGACAAAATGGATTGTCTTGCCATGATCTTTTATAGCAGAAAACTATCTCAAACTGTGTGCTGTCTCTCACCCTTAGGTGGTGGTGGAAGTCGCAACATAACCTGTGGTTTATAATTAACGATGATACATG
Source organism: Umbra pygmaea (assembly GCA_016801145.1). NCBI lineage: Eukaryota > Metazoa > Chordata > Actinopteri > Esociformes > Umbridae > Umbra > Umbra pygmaea. Next base: position 33,893 of record JACXGM010002216.1, read on the forward strand.
AGGGTCCAGTGCAATCAGCTGACAATGAACACTCACCACACTAATGAACGGGCAGCTCCTTTTATTCATCTCAGTGCTTTGTTTGGGTTGTGTAATGAATTAAACCTGAGCTGGGGAGTGTTTTGAACCAGTTTAATAGTTTTGCTATGGTTCATTGTTTCTCCAGGATCTACACGAGGAGAGTTCCAAATGTCCCTCTTATGCTCTATGAAAGTGTTTCCAATTAGATTTGAAATGCCAGAGAAACTGGGCCTCCCTAGGCGTTGTATGAATAGGACTCTCCCAAGGCACTGGATATTATAAGTCATTACTAACAGTTCTATTCTGTCGGGATTGTAGTCAGAATAGTTGAGCACTTAAGCAATTGGCTTCTCTCTCTTTTCCCTTTCTGGGATTGATTGGGTTTATTCTCCCCAAACACCTCTTTAATGTCAAACACATAATGTATTGACCTCCGTTTCCATGCGAAACAATCAAATAAAGGGAACATACTGTATTGTACTTAGCAGTGCACTACGAAATGATGTGCATTTTTTATGGAAAATATGCGTTACATTAGGCTTTGCTACAGTATTTACTTGATGACTGGTTTGATAATCGAACTGTGCTGTATGTGTTCTGGGTGTTAACAAGATATGTTCTATACAGTATGTGAACCCTCAGTCATCAAGTATGAATCAACCACTATTAACCAGGTGTCATGAGTTGTGGCTTGGTCTAATGTACCTTTGGCAATATATTGCAGTAGTTCTCCATTCATCAACTCCTTGTGTAGTCAAGGGAAGTAGCAGTCTATGTATCTAATGTTCAAGACACTTTCTTTGAGAAGTTGTTCAGTTTACTGTTAACGAGCCTCATGAAGACATTTAAGGAAAGAATATAGACTGACCTTCACTACCTCAGGAGAGACAAACCAGTGTTGTATACTGTAAGGCGGAGTGTAGTATATATCTAACTGGGTGACAGCTACATGTAAGTAAGAAAGTGGATAAATGTAGCTGAGAGACAAACTAAAACGTGTTGGAGGGGGGGATTGAACCAGGGTTTCAGGTGACGATAAAGCCGTGCCCTACCTCGACAGAACAAGGGAATTACCATTAAACTACAAAAATGTTGATGCAGATTTGTGAAGACTGTTTTGAAAATGAATAGGAGTAAGTGTTTCCTATAGCGTTTTATTGCAACGGTGGTACGCAGCTGCTGAAAGTGTGCCGCCAATGTATAACTATCTCCAGTTGAAGAGTCCATGCGCTGAAGAAGCACCGCTTCTTTTCATTTTCTTTGAGAGGAAAGCAGCAAGAAAAAAATTGTAATGGAATGTGACCCAATGAGCTGTGAGCAGCTGGCGACAGCCATTTAAAAAGCTTTCTATTGGTGGCGTCGAAGGCGTCTCGTGAATTTGTTCCTTCCTGATGCATCATGGCTGTTATATTTTGACTGAAGTGCAAGCCTACAGGTTACTTCACAAGCATAATTTTGATTGTAATCTGACTAGATTGATACAGTAGTTAGCTAGTCTGGAAGAAATAGTGCAGTTTGGCTCTGGTTTAATGTTACTAGCTGTTATTGAACGGTATGGCGCTACTACCGGTTAAGGTTAGATATGACGTTACTGAGGTTAAGGTTAGAATTAAGGTTAGGGTTAACATTACAAAAACCGACAATCGCCTGTCTGCATGATGCAAGCAATGTAGAACAGAACACACACAAATTGCCGGTCTGGATTTGAACTCGCGAACACTGGCAAGTCGCAGATTTATACGCCCATCCACCATCCCCGACCTCCACTCTAGCAAAAACTATGCAATTTACATGCTACGTCATGATCTTCATATGTTCTTATTTAACGTTATTTGAGTGTTCAATTTAATTCCTCACAAACGTAATTGACCCTCTCATACGTTCATATTTCACATATTTCGGTTTTATAAAATAGTTCCCTCAGAACGGCTTTTTGTTTTGTACTGTATGCGCTGCCTGTTTCCTGAACCTTAACCCTTAATTTATCATTCTTCTCATTGTTTGCAGCAACTATGCTAATTTACAAATTCCACCCCTAGACATGTCTCATTCACTTACAATCTCATTCACACCAATCGACATCTACTGTATCTCTCTCACTTCACCTAAAGATGTTTTACTTTCCCGGGATAAACATAGAATTCTGTCACTGGCAATATGATAACAATAGATTAAATGCTTTAATGTTCAAAGGTATTGCTGCCTTCTCTATACAAAATATAATCTCTCACCCATGTAGTTCTCTCTAAATCCTGATTAGCAGCTGGATTTATTCTGCCTCTGTTGCCATGCGGTCAGTAAACTGTCATGAAGAGATTATTTGTGTTCAACCAACGATACCTCACTGTAACATATTTGGAAGAAGTGTTCCACTCTTGAAATAACTTTCCACAAAAAATGAAGTATTCTTAAACTTCCAATTTTAGTTTTTCATACATTATGGATGTATATGTTCTTGTGAGATGAATACTCCGTTTATGCAGTGGCAATGTTTTGAATGTAGCATCAAAGGACCTTTTATTTTCTCCAGAAAATCCAAGGTTACCACACTGGTATGTGCCCTACATTTTAAGCATCTCACAAAATCATGGCTTATGTCAAAGCTTGGATCAATTCGAATTGTGGTGAATAATCCAAAATATCACAGTCCTAGTTGCCTGGTAGCCATGGAAATTCGCTGCAACATTATTAATGAAGTATTATGGGTAAAGTTCAGAGGGAAAAATGCAGCATGTTCCTAATGGCTGTTTTGCTCTCTGTATTCTGACTCTCGCTCTGCATGTGTGTCTCTATCGCCTCTCTCTCTCTCCTTCTGTCAATAATTATTGGGGCAGGGACAGCAGACAGACAACTCCACAGAAGGTGTGGGAGAGGATACCAATTCAAGCTCATTAAATATGTATTTTCCGTTAATTAGTACCTATCAATTTGCAAGTACAAAATCCCTCTTGTTCTGATTTGACAGTGCACCTGTGCTTAATTATCCTACGGAGAGAGGTCCTGACCAGGTTCATGCAAATCAACTGTGTCTATTCTCCAGAAAGGTCTTCCATTAGGCTGTCTTTTCCAGCCGCATGGAGCCCTGGGGCTCTAGAGCTTGATGCTCCTTCACTGCTCCTTGGAACGTCTCCGACATCCACCTGACGAGGCAGCCTCTTCACCTCCCTGCCCCATGCTTTCCATCCCTCCCACCATCCCTCCATCCTTTGTTCCCTCCTCCACCCCAGGCAAGCTGCCTCTCAGCCCACACAAGAGCAGAACAGCTGTTCAACTAGACAAACTACTTCCTTTTTTACAGGCATGTGTAACTCTACCTGAGGGTGTGCACACCTGCCAAAACTGGAGATAAGGTGAAAGATAGTGGATTATACTCTATCAATGTTAATGGAATTCTAGGTCTAGCCTTTGGAATGAAACACATTACAAACTGCAAAGGAGTATTTATTATAAAGCATTACTCTAAATTACCTGTTGCAATATTCAGTGGTGATCAAACTAAGTCTTGCTGGTGCCTGGGTTAATATTATTTGTTATATATTGTCAATATCCTAAAATGACACAGAACAATAAATTATAGTTACTGTATGTTAGCAAAACATAAAAAAAATGCTTTAATATTGTGACAATGAGGCACTTTATCTACTGTACTTCCCCGGAGATGAACAATCTTATTAATTCCATTTTTATGTCTCTGCATGTAGTTTGAAGGAAATTGCTAATTAGTGCTAGCAAAATTGCTAACTAGCTAGCTAGCCAGCATGTTATCAGATACCATAGTCTTCCAGTAGAATTCCATTACATACTTAAAATAATAATCAGCGGCTACTTCCTCCTTAACACAGAGAAATACACATTTATCCACTTGTTCATCTGGAGACGGCATAATTTCCAAAATCCTGAACTATTGCTTTGAAAGCTTTAATTTACACATGAAAGTTTAGTAAATTATCATCATTATTAAAGCAAAACCAAAATCAATATGCAAATAAATCCAAAGTAAATGTTTTAGTACGGAATGCTTCATGAGTAAAATGTATTGTATAGGGCAAGATCCAAAACTCTTTTCCAGATTGGTTTTTCTCTATTGTTAAAGCAAAACACGTCCATAAAAGAGTGGTTAAAATAGAAATGACTGCTGAAATCTCCATCAACAGCAAATTACACCTAAGCAAGCCTGACATGCAGTTATATCCCCTAGTGATACAACCAATGTGCTTGCTTTTGTTCTTTGATTTTCAAAGATAATTACAACAATGGTCTACTTACTGGTTAAAGTTTAAACATATCAACAAACACTGCTTTCTGAGCAAGCATCTACAAATCAATATTGAAAATGCAGTGAGGTCTTTTTTCATACTATAGATACAGTATAAGCTACCTGTATGCATTGCTAGCACACAAGAGATGATAATAAAATGTTTCCGTTTTTTAAATACTTTTAAGGAGATTTTATTTCCTTCCTTTTAAAGCTTACATGCCTGACATATCTTGTTGTGTGCCCATCACCTCAAGCTCAACATTGACAAGACAGAGCAATTTTTTTATTTGGGGGAAGACCTGTCTGCACCAACACATCACCATTACATCCTATGGCTCAGTGGTTAGAGAGTCAGACTTGTAGTTGGTTCTATTTCTGGCCAAATATAATAGTGTCCTTGAGCAAGGCACTTTAACCTAGTTGCTTGAGGGGTATGTCTGTATTTACTCTAAGTCGCTCTGGATAAGAGTGTCTGCTAAATGACTAAAATGTAAAATGTAAATTACATTCCCTCTAAGGTTTTCCTTTCCCAGAGTGCAAAGGACCTCATGACCCTAGGTAACATCCCACTTTCTGTAAACATGAAGTCGGTGACAGGCCCTGCACAGTCGATAGAAATATATAAATGCATTATATAAATACAGTCATAAACAGCACAATTTGAAAAAAATACATTCCAAATTAGTCAGTAGGGCCCAATTATAATAATACAGTGATTGAGCTGCTAAACAGTGGCTCCTAGGTGACAATGAATTGAAAGGTAACTTGGAAAACTTGCAAACATATCCTGACGCCACTTTCATTATCAAACCAAGCACCAATGAAAATATGTAGACATACTAAACAACTTCTTTCAATTTGCTCTCAGCCTGTGTACACTCAAGAATTCAAGAAGTCTGAGACACATACAGTACTTGTTCTCACCAAGAGTCTCACTCACTGCATGTAACTAATTATTGATTGACTGACTGATTAACTCTACCTTTAGTCTAAAACATGACTCCTACAGTGAATTTCAGAGGCCTTCTGTCCATATTGTGAAGCCCAAGCCAATAGATGCCTAGATATTTCTAACCTGAGACCTATAAGAAAACTATTGTTGGCAAATGTGATCTTTTTCTGTTAATAAATGTTAATCATTATGACCCCAACCCATTAATGAGAATCACAATATCATAAGAATAATTTAAATGTATATAATATACAAAAAAATATTAAGAGACCTTGCCCAAATCATCATTTGTTTTTCTATTGATATGTATGTGTTTGGGTAAATGAACATTTTAGTTTTATTCCATAAACTACTGAGAGCATTTCTCCCAAATTCCAAATAAAAATATTGTCATTGAGAGCATTTATTTCCAGAATATTACTACTGTTCAAAATAACCAAAAATATGCAGTGTTGTCAGAACTTGAATAATGAAGAGAAAAACTACCTATTCATTTTTAACCACCACAACACTAAAGTTATCACTTAGGAAGAGTTCAGAAATATTTGGTGGAATAATAATAATTGTATATTAATAATAATAAAGATGTTGTTATGCATCTTGGTATGCTTTCCAATAGTCTTTCACATTGATGTTGGGTGACTTTATGCAACGCATTGGGCAAATAATCAAGCAGATTGGCTTTTTTATGGCTTGTGACTTCATCTGACTTCCTCTCGGTAACATTCCAGATGTTTTCAATGGGGTTGATTTAAGGAAACATTGCAGTGGTCTTGTAATTTGTTCAGTATACTGTATTGTGTGTATATCCTTCTGTAAAGGCTTAGAAACCATGATGTCCTGAACTGGCCAGATTGGATTACCTTATCATTATTCAAAGCTTCAGAATCACATTTTCAGTTCTGAAAAACTCAACTCTAACATTTAATCGTACCCCATTGGGAAAATTCAGTCAGATAACAAAAAATTGTCCTCCTAGATAATGAATGTATAGAACATTTAGCAGGGGGTTTTAACATTCTGCATAATGCATAACATATAAGTAGTCAATGTAAGGCAACTTCTGTTAAACTGGTGATTTATGGCCCCTGTGGGACTTCCGGTATGACGTGTCAGATGGGGCCAAACTTCCAACGGCTGAACCTCAGAGGTGGATCTTTTGTTATGACGTGGTCAGGTCCAATTAAATTAATTATTAGGGGGAGATAGCATGTATGTGAATTGGCATGTTTTTTCACTATGATGTAAAGTTGTTTAATGTTTTACAACTGGGTTGTAGGTTGGGTGGTAAATAACTAGCATTTAGTGTTACGATAAGTCTGATAAAAGCTGTGTATGACTAAGACCAGTGCTTTACAATCTGAAAAGGGTTTCCTGTTTCACAGTGTTTAATGATGTATGCCTGAACTACAAGGTTTGTTCCCACAATTGAAATGGGGTATAAAAGTAATAAAAGAGGTTGTGCTCATTGAACCATATATTAGGTCTGGGGGTTGTGATTATGTTGTGGCCTGGATGATTTATCGCTGAGTATTTATGATGCATGCCTGAAACAAAAAGATCTGTTCCGTGATTAGTGTTAGGACGTAAAAGTATCAAACTGTTGTTCGTGTGGACTGCACAGGGGTTGTTTTTAATGTTTTATTGCAGTGTGTTGGTCTGTTGAAACCCTGCAGACTTCTGTATGCTTTGTTTGGACCTTTCGGGTTGTGTACACATACAGTCATGCAGGGCACCACAGCAAATATTGTTGATAAAGAACCTGGTAAAATCTAGTAGCATAAAAGTGTCTCAACATTTTGCCAACAAGCTTAATTTGGAAGATTATAATAACATGAATGATATCTCAGCTCCCCAGAAAAACTATTTAGAGATGACTAAGGATTCAACAACTACTATTATTTTTCTTTTTAATTTTACCTGTATGTATAACGAGAATCAGACTGAGACCAGTGTCTCTTTCACAGCTGAGTCCTGTGTACAGAACATTTAAAATACAAGCCAATTACCAAAAACATAATTAACAATACCAATTACATTCAACAGAAAGCATGGCTTTGAAATACCTTAAAAGAACCAAAGCAAGATTAAAGTCTATCTGTAAAACATTCCACGAGTGAAAGATGTGTGATGGGTCAAGGTAGGCTTGCCTGTAACTTGTTGTGTAGTGTAATCTGTAAGATGTGCTACACACGCATATAAAACAAACAACATGTTTCAAATAATTACATGTTTTGTTTATTTGGCCCTATTTAGGTTACAGAACAATGTGCTTAATAATTTAATATACACAGTCCCAATCAGGGTCGGACTGTCCATTTGGTGAATCGGGGGGGTTTCCTGAAAGACCGGTCTTGGCTGCGGCACAATGCATAAAACATTGTCCAATTGTCCTCCACGGCTGATACGTATAGACATATATATAATAACAGCCATAGCCTGGCTAGATTCTAGCCTGCAGAGACAAATGTTTCGCTTGTGGGAGTGACTGTACACGTGCTTGTTGTGTGCTGGCATCAGAAGAGTATTTTCAATAACAGACCATGATTGGTCAATACATCCTTGTCTACCGGGTTCTGTGGAGCGAAGTGAAATAATGCGAGTTTTTACAGTTGAGTTGCATGGAACCAAGTCACATTGAACTCATTTTATGTTATTATAGTTTCTTCTCCAAATAAATGGAGATGAAGAGGCAGGGCCAAAAGGGTGGCGTGTGAACAATAAGTGAGAAGAAACAACGAGCACTCCAAGCTAATGCAAAATGTAAAAAATAACACGTGTTTAGTTAGACCACCACCTACAATAGATAGACAGTCAGCAGCCCTGTGATGTGGCAGTAGCTACCAGAGACAACAAGCCTTTGACATTTACAAAATTCAAATATCCAAATGACATTGTGTTATCAATTTAAAATGAGTTTATACATTTGGTGTTTCTGTTAGCCTAATTAAGATTAGGTTGGTAATGTGGAACAGAAGACTAGTTGTAGCTTGAAACTATACCTATATATTTTTTTAAAGTGAAGAAGAAATAATGCCCAAGAGAAAGTGACACCAATCTATATATGCACAACATACAGTAGCTTTAAATAATACATGTACTACTGCAAGTCTTATTTTCTGTTTTGCATATGAAAGCAGCTATAGGTGATGCTCTTAATGAGGAGAGAAAGAAAGAGATGGAGGCTGCTGTGATGGTGGTGGGAGGAGCCAGGGCACAGACTGACAGGTGCAGCAATGTAACTGTGCACAATACACTGTGTGCACAGTTTAGGCAAGTTGAGTTCTTGAGGATAAATTTTATTATTAAACAACTACAAATTCAGAAATAACTTTTGCAATTTTTCTTATGCACTTGTGAAGGTGATAAACGACCTCCAAGTTTAATCCGGCCAGAGCTGTGCTTCTGTTCTTGTGTGGACTTCACTGGAAAATGGCAAATAAACACAGGCATGTACATTGATCGATTTGTTAAATTTGCTGTGTTCACTATAAGGAATCACTGCACATGGCTATATGCACTAGTAATTACATTTCGAACATGTTTAGAGGCTAAAAACACGTTTTAAAACTTGCCGCATAAATGAGTAACAGTCTTTAAACTGGAGCAGGGGGATAACACAGTTTTGGCAATACAGATTGTTTGAGTTATTCTCGCTACTGACAACACTCCAGATATATAAACAACAGAGCTACATTTTGAAATCGCTCGGAATTATCCTTTAAGGTTAGGGTTAGGTTAAGGTAAACTGTTTTTACATTTTTTAAACATTCAAGGCTTTACGTTTCCAGGACTCTGGAAACATACACATGTGTATGAATTTCCTGTTTTGTACAATTTGTTTATTTTTACATATCGCCTTGAGAACTGGCAGAGAGTTCTGGCACAATATACAGGAAGGCCTACACTCTGTCATAAATTATACCTGGATACCCCAACATGGGTAATATATCACCAGTTTGACAGAGGCTGCCCTACATTTACTAATCTTATACACTCAACGAGCACTTCATTAGTTACACCTGTTTGACTTCTAGTTAATGTAAATATCTAATCGGCCAATCACGTGGCAGCAAGTCAACACATTTAGACATGTAGACATGGTCAAGATGATCCGCTGAAGTTCAAACCAAGCATCAGAATGGGGATGAAAGGTGATTTAAGTGGCTTTGAATGTGGCATGGTGGTTGGTGCCAGACAGGCTGGTTTTAGTATTTCAGAAACTGATGATCTACTTGGATATTCCCACAAAACCATATCTAGGGTTTACAGAGAATAGTCTGAAAAAGACAAAATATCCAGTGAGTGGCAGTTCTCTAGGCAAAAATGCCTTGTTGGACGCAGAGGTCAGAGGAGAATGCTCAGACTGGTTCAAGCTGATAGAAAGGCAACAGTAACTCAAATAACCACTTGTTACAACCAAGGTATGCAGAAGAGCATTTCTGAATGCACAACACGTCGAACTTTGAAGCAGATGGCCGACAGCAGCAGAACAACACACCAGGTGCCACTCCTGTCAGCTAAGAACAGGAAACTGAGGCTACAATGTGCCTCCAGTGTGCCACCAAAATTGGACAATAGAAAATTGGAAAAACGTTACCTTGTCTGATGAGTCTGGATTTCTGCTGCAATATCCAGATGGTATGGTCAGAATTTGGCATAAACTACATGAACGTATGGATCCATCCTCTCGTATCGACAGTTTAGGCTGGTGGTTTTGGTGTGTGGGAACTTTTCTTGGCACACTTTGGGTTTAAATATGGATATAATATTGATATGGACCAAAATCTCAGAGTAATGTTTTCAGGACCTTAAAGCACCTGAAGGCAAAAGGGGGTCCAACCCAAAACTAGCAAGGTGTGCCTAATGAGGTGACATTAACATGAACTAGTTCTGAGTAACTAATGAAAGTATAGTACTCTATTTGGATAGTTTGGCCTATATTTCTAATGTGGAATTAGGGTAGTCTATTACAAACAGTACAGTATGTGTCCCAACATGATATGCATTGTTTTAGTTCAACATGGGATTATATGCCATCAGGGGTGCTGTAAAGGGGGGGGTAAAGGATGACGATTCTCGGGGCCCATGACTAAGAGGGGGCCCAGAGAAGCCCCCAATAAATAAGTCTCAGCTGTGTTGGGGGCCCTGTCAAGATTCTTTTCATGGGGCCCAAAATCCTCAGCAGCGCCCCTTTATGCCATATAAGGTAGAGTTCAGCATGTTATGATGTTATTAATCATGGATTCATTCAGCATATTTCAATGTTATATATCCCAGACTTGTTAAGCATGGTATGATATTAAATACCATGTATTAGTTCAGCATGGTAGTATTTAATTTACCATGCAGTGGAGGTCAGTGTATCTTAATTGAGGAGGATGGGCTCGATTAAATGGTACAGAGTTAAACATACTAAACCCAGTTTATTTACTCCAGTCTGGACTTTCTCCTCAATTAAGTTTCACCAGCCTCCACTGGTACATGTACTAGTTCAGCACAGTATGATGCTATATACAAAGTACTACAGTAGTTCAGCAGGGTATGATGTTGTATATCATATCATTGTTTTGTTGGTATAATGTTATATACTGTACAATGTAATAGCTCAGGTTTGATATCATCACATACTCAAATTGCATGCTAATTCAGCATGCAATGATACACCATGTACCAGATCAGCTTGAGGTGAAATAATAAACCATGTAATATTTGTGTATGTATAATTTATAATTCCCACCAGTAGATGGAAATTCTGATGTTTTAAGGAAGACAAACAACGAACTGTCTGTTGAGGAAAATGTATTGAGTCTGTGAGGTTAAGCAGACAGAGGCATTTTGATGACGTAAAGTATTCATTAAAAAGTAGCTCACAGCATCTCTTAAGGTGTGGTCTTGTCAGATTAGTCGTACTGAGATGGGTCTGGCGCTGAAAGTTAGCAGGCCATATGGTGTGTCTGTTTTGACAGAACTGTGACCCAGAACAGATGTGCTGCTTCCCTCTCCAATGGGGTTATTTTACTGCTCAGTTATACCTGTGTATTCTTCCAGCCCCACAATAACAACAAGCGGCGACAGTGTTAGATGTGCCCTTTTAAACACTGGAGCCGATTTACTTGAATTGTTTACATCCTTGTAATGGTATGAAAAGACTAGTACTGAACGCTAAGCTCACTATATCATAGTAGTAATTGGATTGTTGCTATATTAAATTACCAACCGTAAGAGAAAATTCTCAAAGGTAAATATTGCATATTATTGGATGGCGCATGCCTTACCATGACTTTGGAGGGAGAATGGACATGAGTGTTTGGACTGGATGAGTGGGATTTCTCAACTGAAATCTTACTTCCACTGTAAAATGATGGAGAGACTGCAGCTAGACTCAGTGTCAATGGTGATTTAAAGGGTTATCTAGCACAGTCAGTCCTGTGCTGTAAAGTTTATAGCATACACCAGATAAAATGGCAGTTACACTGGATGTTAAAGCAATTTCATAACAACATACCAGGTGTGTGTGTGTAATAAATAATTAAGGTTTATTTCTATTTCCGACCTACCAACGGCATCTATTTGCCATGATGAATGGCCCAAGCCTTTGTAATAATATTCAAGGTTCCTGCCAGTGTAAGTGGTCCTTTCCTTTGTTTAAGATGACGATGCGTTCCTTCATAATATATGTCATGTCGGAAGTCCTACTTTCTCTTTTGCCTCTGGTACCAGTTGAAACAAATCTGGAATTACTTCCTGTGGAAAGAATATCGCACACCATTAGTCCTTATGCAAACTAATACAGAGTTTTGTTTCAGGTGGAATAAAATGTACACTGCTGAGGGCAGGGGTGTAGCACAAGATCCTGGGCCCTATGCATAGGCAGTCCTGATGGGCCCCCATGTTCCTCAACCGCCCCCCCCCCCATAAAAAGGAATTGCACCACTGAGCTACCTATGACACTAATTAGCCTATTATTGCTAATTCTTGACATTGTAGCCTATTCATTGAAAATTAAACATATTGCAAATTAGGCTATTATAATGGTGTGTTCTTGATATAAGCTCACCTTGTTTCAAATCCAAAGAGGAGGACGAGGGGTCTGTTGCTACTCCACTTCCTGGTGTGACAGTTTCTGAATCTGTAGGGCCGTGTTTCACAATGTTAAGATCTGCTTCTACTAAATCTGACAACTATAATGTTGACATGATATGTATCTGCCGATGAGCTACCAAGCCTACCTATGGCACTGATTAGCCTTTTATTGCTAATTATAGACATTATAGCCTATTAATTTAAAATAAGAAATGTTTCAAATTAGACTATTATAATGGTGTGGTGTATGCAAACAGCATTGTTAGTGTAGTTTATTTATTTAGACTTTAGCTCAGATTACATGTACTCAGTGTTGGTCAAGTTACTTTAAAAAAGTAATTAGTTATAGTTACTAGTTACTTCTCACAAAGATTAACTGAGTTACATCATTTTAAAAGTAACTATTCTCCAGGGAAAGTAACTATTGTGTTACTTTATAAAATCAAGTATGTCAAATAACTTGGAAGCCCCCAATATGAAATATGTTAAATGAATGAAATGGACACTAAATACAATCAAATATTGAAACATCAGGGAATTCCAAGGCACTCTCCTAATTTAAAAAGCCTTTATTATATGGCTAAGTCATCAAGAACCTTAAAAAAGGAAACACTCCAACATGTTTTGGCATACAAGCATTCGTCAGGGAGTCAAAAAGACTTCCTTATATACTTAAAAAACACCAAGTATATAAGAAAGTCTGATTGGTGGTTTTTAAGTATATAAGGAAGTCTTTGCCTTTTCGAAATCTGTTGACCCCCTAACGAAGGCTTGTATGCCGAAACGCGTTGGAGTGTTTCCTTTTTTAAGGTTCTTGATGACCTAGCCATATAATAAAGGCTTTTTAAATTAGGAGTGCCTTGGAATTCCCTGATGTTTTGATATTTATGATTCCCACCCAAACAGCACCTCAAACAAACAATTTGAGTCCTGGTAGCACTTCTCTACAGGTATTTTTTAGAATCAAATATTAGTCTGAGTTATGTGGTGGTGGATAAAAATATAGTTTAAGTTGCTTTGATTTCGTAGCTTAATCTCCTTTTGTAGCGGAGCTCACGTTATCAGCTGCGTTCTTGGCCACTAGTTTGTGGCGGCATGTGACGATGAGGAGCTTCTTTAGATTCGAATTACTTGCCACCGACGTGGAGTGTCTTTCTTCCTGTGCATAAGTTGTACTTTACATAAACATTCTTGCCTTTTACCTCAACGAGGGAAAAGTAGTGCTTATTATACTTTGTACAGTTCGCGAAAGCTACCTTTAAACTCGTTTGACTTCCCATCGCTCTGACTCCTGGCCGTTGGTGTGTGCTACTGTCTGTGCGTGTGTGAACTGAACACTGAACACCCGCCCTACTCTGCCTATGGTTGGTTGGCAAACGATGGAAATTTACTCTAAGCCAATCATCATCAGTTGTGGTTGTCTACCACCCTCCTGACACACACACACACACACACACACACACACACACACACACCAGAGAAAAAAACTTTGCAGGTCCTGCAGGAAGGAAGCTAGCGCTTCATTGAGCTTAACACCACATTTTATTTTGTCAGTAACGGTAACGGCGTTGTAACGGGGAAAACAGTAATTCGTTTGATTACTCGTTAATGAAAAAACTAACGCCGTTAGTAACGCTGTTTATTTATAACGCTGTTATCCCCATCACTGTTTGTACTATATAAAAAATATAATTGGAAAGTATATTTTCTTCTCTTTTAATAGGTTGTCTCACTAACAGTCACGGAGATATTCAAGCAGTTTAGCACTACGGATTTAGTTTTCTAGTTTGTGCTCACCTTTCTTTGAAAATAAGTCAGTTACCAATTGTTTCCCTCATTTTGTTTTCTCTCTTTCTCCCATTTTTTTCTCCCCTGATTTGGCTTTCTTTTAGAAAGACATTTATACAGCAGATGTTTGCGCTCCACCAGATGATAAAGTGAACTATACAAAATGTCTGCAGATCGACTAAACCATTTGGCGCATTAGCAAGGGGTGGGTGAGACCTTAGTCTTTCTTTGTATACAAAATGTAGTCAGTCAATCAACCAAGTCATTCAGCCAATACACTAACTTTACATTTCATCTGACATGCATTATGAAATTTAATTAGGAAGTGAAAATATCCAGGTAAAATAAAATACATTCCAGACTTTTCAAGGGCCCTCTCTTCCCTTGGGCCCCGGTAAT
>JACXGM010002217.1:0-48497 GCA_016801145.1 Umbra pygmaea
GCATACAGTCAAGAGGCTGATACATCTCATTCATAACAACAATTCAACTTCCTTTTTGTGGATTCAAAGGGATGACAAATTTACCTCACCAAGTTACAATAAGCAGGTTGTGGATGTTTTCAAAAATAGCAATTGGAGAAGATCCAACATATGTACTCTTTTGTTGCACCCACATCCTGCATTCAGAATTATAACAATGTTAAAATTCTGCCTGACCAATATAGCTAAACTATGTCATTTGGAACAACCATCTCTGTAATGGTTGTATTATATCCTCAAGGATTTTATACTTACAGATTGGATTGTGATGGAAAATTACAGATTATTAAAAACATTTAAGACGTCTTGCAAACAAGCAAAGTCAACTTGCAAGCAAAGCATTCTGGGAAATGGTTTTGATTCTCTTGTGAATTATAAAATTCCAGTCTCACAATAAACACAAGCTATTAACACAAACAATGGGGTTTAGTTACATCACAATTAGCACAAGCTATTATCACAAACACTGGTGTTTAGTTACATCACAATAAACACAAGCTATTATCACAAACACTGGGGTTTAGTTACATCACAATTAACACAAGCTATTATCACAAACACTGGGGTTTAGGTACATCACAATAAACACAAGCTGTTATCACAAACAATGGGGTTTAGTTACATCACAATAAACACAAGCTATTATCACAAACAATGGGGTTTAGTTACATCACAATAAACACAAGCTATTATCACAAACAATGGGGTTTAGTTACATCACAATTAACACAAGCTATTATCACAAACAATGGGGTTTAGCTACATAACAATTAACACAAGCTATTATCACAAACACTGCGGTTTAGTTACATCACAATTAACACAAGCTATTATCACAAACACTGGGGTTTAGTTACATCACAATTAACACAAGCTATTATCACAAACACTGTGGTTTAGTTACATCACAATTAACACAAGCTATTATCACAAACACTGGGGTTTAGTTACATCACAATTAACACAAGCTATTATCACAAACACTGGGGTTTAGTTACATAACAATTAACACAAGCTATTATCACAAACACTGGGGTTTAGGTACATCACAATTAACACAAGCTATTATCAAAAACACTGGGGTTTAGTTACATAACAATTAGCACAAGCTATTATCACAAACACTGGGGTTTAGTAACATAACAATTAACACAAGCTATTATCACAAACACTGGGGTTTAGTTACATCAGTTTTATGTTTACTTAACATTCACACCTGAATTAAACTTGATAATTAACAGTGAAAAACAAAATTGTCTTCTTGGTTTAAAGCATGTGGTTTGCTTCCATGTAGCCCTTTCAACAACTGTAAGAAATAGTGAACTCATATTGTACTTTTGACAGTTACCTCCAATATACATATCAAAGCAATTTGTTTCTGCCAATTGAATATATGTCCACAATACAATGCAATACACAGTAGTAATTAAAATAGAACATGTGAAATTACAGTTAGTTACTGATAAAACTACAAAAATTACTAATAGTTCATTCAATTAACAGTAGTAGACTGTATTTATTAATTACACAATGATACTGTGGAAATTACAGTAAATTATGTGTTGATTTATACTGATAAAATTATTGAAATCACACTGCATTACCAAACAGACACTTCCTTTTTGGTATTTCACTACTGAACTATGTGTTAATGCCTGTAATATGTGGCAACAGTGTAAAGTAATCCCTGTGTCCATGGTAACCATGAGTAGAACAAGCAGTGTCTATGGTAACAGTTCTGTAGTAATCCTAAATTCTTTGTCATTGTGTTCGAATCCAAACAGGTCAAGTACTAAACACTCTTATCCAAACTGACCTTTACCTTTTCACCATTCACACATGGTTTTAGTATAACCATAATCTCTGAAACACAAATCTCATAATTTGGTCAGTTGCTTCACCTAATTTCTGTGTCCAAATGCTCCATATTTAACCTTCATCAGAGTTGTTTTTTAACAAAAAAAACAGTGAGATATCATAATTTCACATATTTGAGTCTATATAATACATACTTTGCCCATGTGAGATTGGTATAACCATAACAGTTAAATACCATGGTGGAATCTTCCTTGAGAAACACCTGCTAGAAATGAATGAAAATTATGAACAAACAGGCTATCATTTTAGGCACCACAAGACCATCACCACAAAGCATTGTTCTAAGGACTGCAGGAACAGCAGTAGTTATGTTTAGCTGAACCCAATTCCCAGCCATTGTAATGAATAGATCAGGGTTCGAATGAAAGGAAGGGAGCAGCAGTCTGACAATGTCACAGAGGATACCACATGAGTCATATGTCAACACTTGATCTTGGATACAATCAAACTATTTTAAGTAGGCACTCAATGGGAGGAGTCTAGCCAGGCTGCAGAAGGGGAGTTTGTGTCTTTATCGGTTTATGCGAGGTTGAAATGTCTCTCTTAGTTGCTACTGTGTTTTCAGGAAAGGAGAAGTGATGCTAAATGTAAGAGGTTCCCGTCCACATTGACCAGACTGAACCCCACCCATTAGTTCCTGGAGAGTACAGCACAGTGTGTGCGTGCATCTAGGTGTGTCTGTCATTTAGATTTTCTCCTTGTTGTTGAATCTTTTCTTGAGTGTAACTGCTTTTTCAAGTGGGCATGTATGCGACAATACATTAGGGACCTTCTAGGTCAGCCTCAATGCAAGATCTACCATGTTTATTTTTTCAAAAAATTATGTGGGAGAATATGAATTACTGATGGCAGAGGAAGAGTTAAGCCTGTTCTATGTTGCTTCTGGACCAGAGGGGAGAGACAGGCTTCTGGAAGGATGTGTAAGTGGCTGACTCACACAGCAGGTGTTGATAATGTGAGTGGGTGGTCACAGGCAGGTCTTACTAGCATGAATATGGGAGGACTGGGTGCCACGCAACGCCAGAGGAGCCTAATACAGAGAAATGTCTGCGTTCAGAGAAGGTCTTCTCACAACTGTTAGTCATTTTTTTATTCGTCAAGATGCCGTCTGTGAGGGAGAGATAACGAGGCCAGGGGAGTGTTTAGCCTGATGGGTCAATGAGCAATGAGCAGCCACTAGTACTAATGTCTTGTTTTCATGTACTTGGTCTACCAAACACTACAATTCTACTGTCACAAACCATTATTGCTTATTTTTTTCAGATTATTATTCTTATTTTTCTTTATTTTTGGGAGGGAGGGTATTCCTGGTTGTAACCCATAAAAAGGTACATTCCTTAGGTCTCTTGTGAATAATAATAATAATTATTTATTTTATTTCAGTGCTGCTTCTTTTAAACATATTAGAGTGATGAGTGCGTATCTGATTGAGTCACGAGACGTTTGAATATATGGGGACACAAGCAAACGATTTATGTTAAGAACTTAAATGTCACATTTTTCCACATTCGCCCTATTATTTTTTGCCATGGCATTCATTGATTAGGCGTGAAAACACACACTTATCAACACCCGCCAGCGAGCACCTATAATTTGTTTCCCACCAATAAACATTGATTTATTTGATATTTTAAGTTCCCTTACAAGATCTTTGGGGGGCGGGCGCAAAATGGGCACGTAGTTGCCTACGTCATAGGGTTGCAGGCTCCGCGGTTTTGACAGCCCATAAAACGAGCTGAACGCACCCTGGTCCTGTGGATCAAACCCATACATACATAACTAAGGATGTCACCCTTCGAAACTGGACAGAGAGCAGGATGTCGGTGACCAAATGCAAGAACTAAGCTTACTTACTTTAGGTATCGCGCGAGATTGCCGTCGGCTAGCTGTTGGGAGACGTTCATACTGGTGATTTTGTTTTTCTTTTTGCTTTGATTTCTATTCTTTGTACATACCGTAAATATGCTGTTTTGTAAACAAATATTCAGAAGCAAGTATCGGGTGACTTCTCGCCGTGCTTAAGAAACATAATGTCAATTAAGTTAGTATTATGGGGCAATTTGAGTGAAGTCTAATTTTTCATACAATTTGTAGTCCAATAATGATTGGATAGTAGATTTGTTAATCTTCTCCGTTCACTCTCTGTTTATTCACTCTCTGATATTTCTGTTGAATTAAGTACAACTGTAGTATATATATGTGGGATATATTTACTGGAAACAATTGTAACCTAATTATAGTGATTGTGGCTACATTATCCCAGGCAGCACGCTGTCAGTGGTCACATAAAACCCCTCGCGCTTTCATACGTGCGCACCTTTCAATACAAGAACATTACATCGTCCGTCTTTTTTGACAATAACTTTATGCAGTGTATTTATTTACAAGGCTTGCCTAAATTTGTACGTGTTGGTTATTGTCAGATTTTTTTCCTCCCTTTGCAGATGCTCATGCATTGGTTGTATTGAGGAACCCACAGTTGACAGCACGGACAGTTGAAGGTCAGTACAGTATACAGTATGTTCAGTTGTATCACTGATTCTTTTCAACTTCCACATAGATCAGCATAGCATGAGATGTAGGAATTTATGGTGATGGTTCCATTGTAGTCAGGTTTATTTTGCATTATGTAACAGCTGCCTTTTATTTTTCTAACATCTTCTGCAGCAGTACATCGTTTTCATAATAACATGACTGTTGATTATTAATTGGATTTCTTAAATATAAGTCCTAATTTTTATTAAGATATGTTTCAATTAAAATAACACAAATAATGAATAGTATGATTAGCTGAGAATTTGTTGGACTGTATGGAGATAATGTGGTTTAGGCTAGATATCAGTGCCAGATTCTGGTTGACAAGTTTAGTTGGTTTAATTCAACCTGCACATTGTAGTCCATCCTGTCACTGTTTTTCCCTGGCTTTTGTGGTTCTGTTTGTAGCTTTTTTGTGTTTCTCTGAATTGAAAAGAAACATTTCTAAATGTTTGTCTCTTGTTTGTCTTTTCCTCTTATAACTGTCCTTTTTACTCTATTCCAACCCATCCTCCACCTTCTTCTTCGTGTCTGATACACTCACACTGCATTTCCCAGAACCCCTTGCTTTTGTATCCCGGCCTACCTTGTGAGGAAGAAACAAAAAGGTTGCGAAAAGGTGTTGGAACCAAAGAGCAGGATTTTGGTGCCACCCAGCACAGTAGGTTCTAGTAGACTCAAACATGAACTGCTTTGGCTCTCCTCCAGACAACAACATCCAGCCCACACGTTCCAGGCGCCCCGCAAGCAACATGGCTGCAAACTCTGCCACACCCCCTTCCGACCGGCGCTTCCTCATCTTCTTTGACTTTGACGAGACCATCGTGGATGAGAGCAGCGATGACGTGGTTGTGCAGGCAGCACCGGGGCAGAACCTCCCCGGTTGGCTGAAGGACACCTACCGGCCGGGTCACTACAACGACTACATGCAGCGTGTTCTGGCCTACCTGGGTGAGAAGGGAGTGAGTGAGAGCGCCATCCGCTCTGTCATCGAGAAGATCCCTGCGTCCCCCGGTATGCTGGCTCTGTTCCAGTTCCTCCGGCACCGCCCCCCGCAGGACTTCGAGGTGGTTCTTATATCTGATGCTAACACCTTCTTCATAGAGTCCTGGCTCCACCGTGTCGGCGCCCGCCAGCTCTTCGCCAAGATCTTCACCAACCCCGCCACCTTCGACACGCATGGCCGTCTGGTACTTCGCCCCTTCCACACCCACGGCTGCCTGCGTTGCCCTGACAACATGTGCAAGCAGGTGATTGTGAGGGACTATGTGCTGCGGCGGACGCAGGAGCGCGGACGTCCGTTCCAGAGGGTGTTCTACGTGGGTGACGGGGCTAACGACTTCTGCCCTTCATTGGTCCTGGGCCCCCGGGACACAGCGTTTGCCCGGCGGGGCTACCCGATGCACCGGCTGATCACTGAGGTCCACGAGGCCCGGCCGGGGGAGTTCAAGGCGGTTACCGTTCCCTGGACCAGTGGGGAGGATGTGGTGGAGCGACTCAGGAAGCACGTTGAGGACAATTGATGACACATACATACATACATACATACATACATACATACATACATACATACATACATACATACATACATACATACATACATACATACATACATACATACATACATGCATGCATGCATGCATGCATACATGCATGCATGCATACATGCATGCATGCATGCATGCACGCACGCACGCACGCATGCATGCACACACAGTAAACCACATTCCCAGTTATACCAATCTCACACTGACGACCTCAATAATAAAAAAAATCCATGTTCCAACTTGAAGAAGCCTTTGCCTGGGACAGTCTTTTAGGCTTCTCCCATGTCTGACACAGGCATAGAAAAGTGTTGCAGCGCTGTGGAGATTCTGTAGCCTCTAAGCCGACCTCCTCACCCTCTGGTTAAAGGTCACCCATTGACAATAATCCGATGAAAACATTGACTCTGTTAATGATTATATAGATCTAAGCCTTCGTTTGTACCCTACCAATCAGGCCAGTATTGAGTCAACCAAGCTTTCTAATAGATCGTTCCCATTACACTGGATGTAAAGTGATGGGGAACAAACATAGCTAAATAAATCATTGATTGCTTGGGTGCTGCAGTGGCTCAGTGATACATTTAGTACTGATGTATACCCTCCATTATCTGTGTCTCATTGTTTACCCTGAGCCTTATTGGTCTTGATTAACAGTAGAGCAACAGTCCCTGTTAATTATTGGCCTGCCTTCTGGCCAATTAACCTCCAGATTTTCCACTCTGTGGTATAAGCAATGCAATGATGGCCATTGACTATTTCAGTGTCATAATTGTTAAGGATTATATTAACAATGAGGAAAAACTTTGCCTTCAACTGTGCTCTTTGTGTCAGTGTGACAAAGATGATCAGGGTAGGACGTGTGTTAACATTGCCATTTGTTGGCAGATCTACCTATTTAAAGTTGAAAAAAGCGTGTAAATGGCATAGATGCAGCACTATGCCATAAAACAGAGAGAATAAGAGAAGATTGCTTTTATATACATGTATAAGGTTTGTATGTGTTATGTCTGTCTTTAAATTGTACCATGTACTTTTACCTACATATTCCATCACCAGCAGGAATATAAAGCCATTAACTAAACCTTGAGTCTGAAATTGATTTATTTCTTCCCCGATCAAGTCCCGTCCACACCTATAGCCGCTTTCCGACCAAGTAGTTACAGGAACGTAGTTATAGGAACAGTCCACTTCTAAACAGTTCTACTAACTACTCTCCCCCAAACCGGTTTTGCTATTTGCATTCGCACTGGTCAAGTGGCCATAGGAACTGGTAGGAGGGATAAGGGAGTGACGAAAGCACCGCAACGGTCTTTTATAGCGTCATCACTAGACTTTAGTGTAGGGTCACATACAACAACATTTCACAGTTGAATGTTTTTGTAACACTGGGTGTATGATTGGATATGTATGCGGATGATCTGGTTGTTTCCAGCTCAAGTAGTGCTGGGTTCCTTCCGCGGCTGGCTGTTTATTTGTTTGTTCAGATTACGAGGCTAAAACGACATCCAATACAATTAAAAAAAGAGTTGTGATATGTCCTAATAACTGAGTTTGAACCGCGGCGTTTAAAAATTACTGTAGGCTGGAGTAATTGAAATTGAGTAGCTAATTAACAGAGAAACACAAAAGACGAAGGCTCCAGCATAGTATAATACGCAACAGACAAACGAAGCGACCGGCATAATTTACAAGTTGGACCAATCAACGTAGACCTAGGAAAAGGGAAAAGGGAAAGACCCTGCTCTGGAGTAGGAGCTAAAAGGGTTATAGGAACGGCGGTGAGATGAACTAAATAATCCTGAAATTTCTTCTATCGGAACACAAGAAAAAAAGGGGTATAGGAACGTTATGTTCTAGGAACTGCAAAAATCCCTGCGGTCGAAAGCGGCTTATGAGAGTAGTTAAACAAAGCAATGTTCAGCTCCTCCACACTGCATTAACAAATGAATGACTGAGAAGCCTGTGATAAAGGAATGGTGAAAAGGTGATCACAGAGCGACATTGCTGGGCCAGATGGTGGTGCTATATCGACAGAAATTGCTCAATGTTTCTGATGATTATCTAAAAATAGCTTATATTTTATTTGTATATTAATATGATATTCATGTTCATGCCAGCCATATGACTCTCCTGAACGGGGCATCTATCCATAAACATAATCAATGCCGACTACAGGCATTCAACTTGTTATTGTGCCACAGCTTAAAGGTACAATATGTAATATCAATCAAAACAATAACAAAATACATACTTTGCAATGAAAGAAAACATCACTATACATATATTATATATATTTCTTAGTTGTGTACTTACATTATCCTAAATGTTTCCACCAACTTTCAAATCCAGAGAAATTTGTAATTTAATTTGAAGACACGGGACGTTTCTTTTTTCCGCCCGTCAATGACGTCATATAATATAGTTGCTCTAAGTTCCAGGGAACCGACAAACATAACGTGAGTAAAGTTATAATATTTTTAACAATACATTACTTTGTCAGTGAAATTTTTTTCTGCCGGAGACGCTAGATTGGAAGGTTGTCATTGACGACGATAACAAAACCCATGATCCCACGCAACCTCCCAACGTCATCCAAGTACATCTTTTGTTATTGTTTTGATTGAGAGCCCCCTGGCGGCCAAAATATTACATATTGTATGTTTAAAGGTGCAATATGTAGAATAGAATTTGAGCCATGACAACGAAACTATATTTTCTTTTAGTGACTATCTTACAACTGCTAAAGAATCTAGAAGTTCTATAGAAGA
This sequence comes from Umbra pygmaea, assembly GCA_016801145.1. Classification (NCBI taxonomy): domain Eukaryota; kingdom Metazoa; phylum Chordata; class Actinopteri; order Esociformes; family Umbridae; genus Umbra; species Umbra pygmaea. Next base: position 8,768 of record JACXGM010002217.1, read on the forward strand.
TTTAGTGGTATAAGCAGGCAAAGCCCATTATGATATCAACATCGCATGTAATTTGTAATCGAGTATTTCATTGTTTCACAAATTATGCCTAATCAAATTCAGATTATTAAAATGTATGCAGTGCCTAATGTGAGCCGGATCCTGCAAAGTAACATGTATTGTTAAAATTATATTAAAAATGAATAGAGATTTTTCTTGCCTAACTTTTATTCCAACAAAAAAGCGACACTTAAAAGTAGTTATTATCGCTGTACAACACTGAAGCCGTACGGCCACGCTTAGTCGTTGCTGTGGTATAAAGCACTTTGAGATTATTCTTCTATGTTTATAATAATAATTAACCTGATTGGGTGCCTGCAATATTTTCAGTGTAACAACTTAATCCTTTATTTTCTTAGATGCTGCCAATGGAAAATGGCTCTGGAAAAGGCTCCTTATTAATGGAAATACTTGCGGAAGTGTAGAATTAAGCGTGATACACAGAGGAATATACTGAAATATTCCAAAATTGGATAGCTAACCGGACCAAATCAAATCAAATCAAATTTATTTATAAAGCACCTTAAAAGTAACCAACTTTGCACAAGTTGTTGTACAGGAGAAAGTAGAAATAATTTTAAATATTAACAGCATCTATTATGTAAAACATAAAACAGTATAACAGTAAAAATGTTTACACAAAAATGTCAGTCTCTGCTGGGAAATGCCAAGGAAAAAAGGTGGGTTTTAAGAAGAGATTTAAAATTGAACAGTGAAGAAGCCTGTCTAATAGGCAGAGGTAGCTTATTCCATATTTTTGCAGCTGCCACAGCAAAAGCACAATCCCCTTTAAGTTTCCGTTTTGGACACTCAGGCGCAGTTGTTCAGCTGACCTGAGTGAGCGGGTTGGTGTGTAAGGGTGAAGCAGATCAGACAAGTATGATGGGGGAAGACCATTTAAGGATTTAAACACAAGTAGATTAATTTTAAAATGGATCCTAAAATATACGGGCAGCCAGTGGAGTCAAGCTAAAACGGGTAATGTGCTCATATTTCTGTGTTCCCGTTAAGAGACGCGCCGCAGCGTTTTGCACCATCTGAAGACGAGCAAAAGAAGCGGCACTGATGCCTACATAAAGGGAGTAACAGTAATCCAACCAAGTGGTCACAAAGGCGTGTATTACTGTCTCAAAGTGCTGCCTAGTAAGAATCAGCTTTATTTTGGCAAGCTGCCGTAATTGGAAAAAGCCTGCTTTAACCACTGCCCCAATCTGTTTGTCAAGTTTAATCTCTGAGTCAATTTTAACCCCTAAATTAGTAACGGTTGGCTTGACATATTGAGCCCAGGGACCCAGATCAACGGAAAGGGGCCCAGTGTGGACACCAAAAACCATAACTTCTGTTTTTGTTTCATTAAAACTTAAAAAAGCCATCCAGGCCTTTATGTCATCCAGACATTTGAGCAGTGATTCAAGATAAGTGGCACATAGATCTGGCTGTCATCAGCATAGCAGTGGAGTGCGGGAGCAGATAGAGAGAAAAGAGAAGAGGGCCTAACACTGAGCCCTGTGGGACCCCACATGACAGAGGAGCAGGGGAGGACCCCGAGTCACCACAGCTGACACTGAAAGTGCAACCTTACAAATAGGCCCTGAACCGGCTAAGAACTACACCCTTGATTCCCGCCCACTGCTCCAAACGAGAAATCAGGATTTCATGATCCACCTTGTCAAATGCAGCAGTTAGTTCAAGAAGCACCAAAACAACACAATCACCAGAGTCAGTAGCTAAAAATATATCATGAAATACTCTTAAAAGAGCTGTTTCGGTGCTGTGCAGAGTTTTAGAACCGGATTGGATGAATTCAAGAATGTTGTGCTCTTTCAAAAAGACCATTAGTTGGCTGTAAACCAACTTTTCCAGTATTTTAGATATGAAAGGTAGTTTAGATATAGACCTGAAATTGGCTAGATCTGTAGCTTCGAGTCAAGGTTTTTAATTAAAGGTTGGACTACTGCATGTTTAAAATTTTCAGGGACCACACCCAAGGAAAGGCTACTAATAATGACTGCAAGAACAGATGGACATATAGTAGGGAAAACATCCTTAAAAAGTTGAGGAGGAAGAATATAATTTGGAGAACCTGAGGGCTTCATGTGGCCAACAATCTTCTGTAATTCAAACTGAGTGACAGGTTCAAACTTACCAAAGACAGCAGAACAAACAACAGAAATTGAATAATCATAAGTAGGAGGTGTCATTTTTGCCCTAATAGAAGTGACCTCAGTAACAAAATAAAGAAATTGTTCACATACAGCACAAGAGGCGTCAACACAGGCAATTTGCTGAACATTAAGAACAGAGTCAATAGTTTTGAACAACATGTGAGGGTTGTTTGGGTTAGACTGAATAATTTCAGATAGATAAAAAAGGCGTTCAGCCTTTCGCAATGTTTGACATACAAGTGCGGGTAAACACCGAGAGTAAACCAACGAGATGAATTCAATTGAAAGCTTTATTAGGATATCCTCCTCATATTTGTACAATCTGCGTCCCCATGCACGCACCTTTCTAATGGTGGATTCAAGACGTAATTTTTAAGGATCTACAGATTACAATGTTGTCTTTGTGTATCCAAGTACTTTATTTCAATCACTTGAGTTGTCTCCTGACATGTACACATTTAGTAATAAGCAAATAATTCCCAAGACCACAGGCAAAGAAAACCCAACTAACTCTTAATTTTGTCAAGAACCTTTTTCCTAGGAGTGGGCGGATCGATCCCAAACTATCGATACTACCGATATTACGCCTCGTGTTTGAAGATCGATACCACTTTAAATTTCTCTATTCTACATATTTAATCAAAGAATAAAACTAGCAAACTTGACAAACAACGTTCGGGTGTCACGAACACATCTTAAGTGCTTCTCCAGATCCTCTGCTGTTGCTTGTGACTGTGTGCAGTGCAAACAACAAACATACGGGTCGCCCACACTATTTGACTCACAGGTGGCAGGTAAAAATTCCACCACTCACACAATGCACTACAAAAACTCCAACAACATTACAAAGAGTACCTGAATTAAGATTTAGTAAGCAAAATGATCTTCCAGGGCACTGAGATATTTTCACTTCTTAATATGTCTGAAAATAAGTCAAAAACATGGTAGAAAGTCTAACATAATAAGTATATAATTCTTAAAGATAAAAACATTTAAAATGATAAATACCTCATAAATCATAATACACTACTCTCCCATATGTGAAAGTATCATAGAGTATAATTTTAACTGGAAAGTACATGAGCCGGTTTTAATAATAAAAAGTATTGGTATATGTTTCAATAACTGCGATACTGGCCCTGTATTACTTAGTATCGGATCGAACAATCGATATATGGACATATAGCAGGGGTCTGCAAAGAAAAAATGAGATGTCCCAAGTGTGGTGGTGAACATAGATTTGAAAGTTGTGGAGAGGGGGTACAAGATAAATGCTGTAATTGTGGTGGAAAACATAGGGTCACTTACAGCGGATGTGAAGTCAGAAAGAGTCAGTGGAAATTGAACAAGTAAAAGCAAGCAGCAACATGAGTTACTCAGAAGCAGTGAAGAAGGTACAAGACGTGAGGGGATGTGTGGATATTGATAAAGTGAAATGCCTCTCGAGGCCAGAGGTTGGTCACGTAGAGGACAGTTGCCCAGCGCTGACAGTGGAAAAGTTGATTTTGTTCATTGCATATGTGGTTAACTGTACAGTTCAGGTCAAACAAAAAACGGAGAAAATTAAAATAATTGTGAAAGGAGCGGAAAGGTTTTTGGGAATAACCGATATGTTGTGGCAAAGTGTGAATCAGAGACTGGAAGATGGTGGGAAGCCAGGGGCATAGGGGATACATCAACCTGAATTTTGTGCAATGGAACACATGGAGTTTGGTAGCGAATGGTCAAGAGTTTAAGGGATTTATTAGAGGACTTAGAAGGAAACCAGATATTTTATGCATACAGGAAACTTGGCTTAAGCCAGAATTAGATTTTAGTATTGTAGGGTATGATGGTATATGTAGAGATAGGGAGAGGAATATGGGGGGGTGTATGATATTTCTTAAAAGTGGTATACAGTATAGGGTTCTTGGGGAAGGAAAGGAGTTAGAATTTATAGTAATACAAGTTTTTACTAAAGAAGGAAGTGTTAAGATTATGAATTTTTATAATCCATGTACAAGATTGTCACTACATTTAATGGACGATCTTACTGTACATTTAGAATGGAAAATTGTATGGTGTGGGGATTTTAATGCCCATAGCACATTATGGAATACCTGCACAGATGGGAATGGGTTGGTGCTAGAAGAATTATTGGAGATTAAGGATCTGGTGTGCTTAAATGATGGACGGGGTACGAGGATTAATGTTAGGACAGGCACGGAATTGGCTATTGATCTTACGCTGGTGTCGAACTCCCTTGCAGGGGTATGTCTGGGGGAGGTAGTTAGAGAGACGGCGATTGGAAGTGATCATTACCGTAGAGAAGTTATGGTTAATTGAAATATAGCAGACGGTAAGACAGGAGGCGTGGACAGGTGGTTGTTTGAACATGCTGATTGGGAGGCGTATGAGTATTTAAGTGAGGTGGAAATGGAAAAAATAGATATAACAGTAGATGAAAGTAGTGTGAATAACTATATTTTTGATGCCATATTGTTATTGGGATGAAGTGATTAAATCCCGACGAAAAGCTTTTAGAAAGTTAAAAAAGCATCTTAGTTTTTAGAATTTTATTGAATATAAAAGGAGCCAAGCAAATGTAAGGAGAATCATTAAAACAACAAATTTTGTAGCACAGTGGGAAGGGAGACAGACATTGGCAGAGTTTGGGGAATGATAAAAAGAATGAATGGAATAAAAAGAGAATATGGGTATCCAATATTGAGGGAAGGGGAAACAATAGCGGTCAGAGATGAGGAGAAAGCCAAAGTGCTGGCGGAAACTTTTGTTAAAATTCATAAAATAAACAATATGAGTGAAGAGGGGATAAGAGGTAGGGTACGTACGATGGAGCAGTATGGAGAGCTACAACAGACCGAGAATTGCTATAATGACCAATTAAATATGCCGTTTACGAAATTAGAGTTAAATCGGGCTCTTAGATATACTAAAAAATCTGCTCCAGGTATGGATCAGATTTGTTATATAATGATGAATCATCTTAGTGATTCATCCAAGGATGTCTTATTGGAACTGTACAATAAAATTTGTGAGGGAGGTAAATTGCCACAGAGTTGGAATGAGGCGGTGGTAGTTCCGATACGTAAACCAGGGAAAGATTACACAAATCCAGGTAGTTACAGACCAATTGCTTTGACCTCTAACATCTGTAAGGTAATAGAAAAAATGGTGAATGCCAGGTTAACATATTATGTTGAATTTAATAAATATTTTGCCAGTTGTCTGAGTGGTTTTAGGAGAGGGAGGAACACCATGGACCCTGCTGTGTGTCTGGAACACGATATTAGAAAGGCACAAATAAATAGAGTGTAGTGGCTGTTTTCTTTGATATAGAAAAAGCATACGACATGATTTGGAAAGAAGGCCTGTTAATCAAATTAGGAAAATTGGGTATTGCTGGTCGATTGTATAGGTGGATTAAGGATTTTTTTAATGGGGAGACTAATAAAAGGGAGGATAGGGAACATTTATTCTGGTGATTTTCTGATCGACAATGGGACGCCACAGGGGAGTATAATGAGTCCAGTATTATTTTCTGTAATGATAAATGATGTGTTTGAGGAATTGGAGGCTGGGCTGGGGGTTTCCCTGTTTGCTGATGATGGGGCAATCTGGAAAAGGGTAAGAAACATTGGTTTTATTGTTAAAAAGTTACAGGAGGCAATTACAAAAGTTGAAGATTGGTAATGGAGATGGGGTGTTAAATTCTCAGTTGAAAAGACAAAGGTAATGTTTTTTACAAGGAAGAAAATTGGAGTTGAGGGAAATCTAAGATTATATAAGCAAGACCTGGAAAGAGTGAAGCATTTTAGGTTTTTAGAGATGTGGTTTGACGAAAGACTTACATGGACGGTACATATTCAAAAAATAGTGGACAAGTGTAAGAAAGTGTTAAATACGATGTGATGTTTAGTGGGGAGTGAATGGTGGCGTTACAGACAATATTTAGTGGGTTGATTAGATCTGTATTAGATTATGGCTGTGTGGTGTATGGGTCAGCAGCGGGAACGGCTCTGAGAAAGTAAGATAGGATATCTACTAGGTACTAGGATACAGTATCAGGTATTGAGACTATGTACAGGGGCCATGAAAACTACACCGACTGTAGCGCTACAGGTGGAAATGGGAGAAATGCCATTGGAACTGAGAAGGATACAGCTGTCAGTCAGTTATTGGGCTAATTTACAAGGCCATGATGAAGAGCATCCAGCAAAAGACACTCTACAGCAGTGTTGGGAAAAGGAGAGGGGGACAACGAAAAGCTTTGGGTGGACAGTGATACAGAAAGCAACGGAACTTCAAGTTAATGGGATAATGGTTAGCCCAACTACACCGTTGCCAGTAATTAATCCCTGGATGATACCAGATGTTAAAGTAGATTTTAGGAGAAAAACAAGGATGGGGCATGTACTTCATGGAAAGTAGAGAAATATATTAAGGGGTACCATAGATATGTTCAGATATACACAGACACATCAAAGAGTAGAGACAACAAGTTGGGAGTGGCATTTATTGTTCCTGAGTTTCAGTTAATAGTGCGGAAAAGGATCAATGATGAGTTATCTGTGTATACGGGGGAAATGATTGCACTATTATTGGCGACACAATGGATAGAGGAGGTGAGGCCGTTCGTTGAAGACAGTTATTTGTTCAGACTCAAAGTCGGCATTGGTTAGTTTGCAAACTGGGCATTCAGAAAGTAGAGCAGATATATTATTGGAAATTCAGCAGACAATGTACAGAATACAGATGATGGGACTTACAGTGCTATTTTTATGGGTGCCTGCACATATTGGTGTGCAAGGGAATGAGCTGGCAGATAAGGCGGCAAAAGAGGCCATACAGATAAGTGACGTTGACCTGAGTGTTGGAATGAGTAAGAATGAAATCAAGAGTGTGGTGAAGGACAAGTTGAAGGGGAGGTGGCAAAAACAGTGGGATATGGAGAAGAAAGGGCGTATTACATGATTCAAAGGAAAGTAGGAGAAAGGAGTGGTGCAGGGAGAAACAGGAAAGAGGAGTTATTATTATCAAGCTTGAGGTTTGGACATACAGGTTTGAACAGTACACTTTATTTGATGGGTAAACATGGTTCGGGAAAGTGTGACTTTTGTGGGCAAGAAGAAACTGTGGAACATGTTATGGTGTACTGCCTGAAATATGAACATGAAAGGAGGATTCTGAGGAAGAATCTAGGGAAAAATCTAAATGCAATATATATTAACTGATGTTTTACGAACTCGAGTAGGGAATGAAGGGTATAGATTGTTGTTTCAGTATCTCAGGGCGACTAATCTGTGGGGGAGGCTATAGACACAGATCATTTTGATTCACACTCTATACCAGTCGGTGGCGGTAATGCAGAGTTTGTTGTTTGTCAACCGCCAATAAACACCAGTAGAAGAAGAAGAAGAACGATATATATGAGCTAGAACCATGGCTCGAACCCACATTTTGCAGTATCGCCCACTACTACTTCTTCCAGACCATTGACATACAGTAGTTCCAACCAATGACAGAAGGGTTCCAGCCGGTTCCAGCCAATGACACTATGGGTTCTAGCACGGTCTATGGTTCCAGCCAACGAAAACCGATAATAACATGAGCGTAGATATGTTTAGTATGTAACAAATGGGCATGAACAAAACTTATAGACTTTATGCGCGGATGCCAATTCCCTTCTAATAATATTACGAAACGCGATGTCCGTAGTCCGATTTGAAAGTCACATGATGTTACATGTTGAATTATGTCTGTTTTATTTTTTATTTTGTAAAAATATACATCAGGCAATATCATAGTAGCCTATGACGGTACCCGTCCCCTACGTTCGACGTACGTTTGCATGGAGGGGTCCTAGATGTGCATGGTTGTGGAAACGGGAGAGAAACGCATACATAGTTAATATTTTAAACAAGTACGAATTTGAAACTTCTGCACACACATGTAAGTCCTTCTTTGCTCTCATGGTTTCCACATCAAGCTGTGTATGTTTATGTATAAAGGCTAAACGATTAACTACAACGAATCTTAGTCCTTGTTGACTGGAACGTCATTCATTCTGATAGCCGCTATGGCTAAATAGCTACAGTACCAATTCTCATAATCGAACAAAAGAAAGCTAGTTAACAAAGATTACTTTAGATAATGATATGTAGCGAGCTAACGGTTGCAAATATTTGTCCTATGTTTTTTAATGTATATGCTATATTAACTTAGTTTGATTGATACTTCTATGATAACCAACTAGCTGCTAGTAATACTGTGACTACATTTTTACATTTATATGTTAGTCCTTAAGCAGACGTCCTTATACAGAACGTTTGGCACAGTCGGGTATCGAACCGGCAACCTTCCAACTACGAAATTATTTAGTTACAGTTACATTTCCTTTCCGGAAATGTGTGTTATGATATGGTATTTGAACGATGAAAACAAACTGTAATTCAATTCTAATCATCCGTCCTCTTTGACTTGGCACAGTCCATTTTACAATGGAGACGGATCTGTATGACGAGTTTGGAAACTACATTGGACCAGAACTAGATTCTGATGAGGATGATGATCTGGACGCAGATGACAGAGATGTGGATGAGGTCTGTTGTTCTGTCTTCTCAACCTGCAGTCAGCATGGACGTCATTTCACATTAGCAACAGTCTATCATATGAAGACTGCTTTTTAGAAATTCATATTTTGTTAATTCATGACGTGCTTGTACCCCCTTCACGTGAAGGCTGATGACGATGATGATGACGAGCCAGCGGATGCTGACGAAGAGACCCCGGGGATGGAGGTGGTTCTGCACGAGGATAAGAAGTACTACCCTACAGCAGAGGAAGTTTACGGGCCCGAGGTGGAGACGATAGTCCAAGAAGAAGACACGCAACCCCTCACAGGTCAGGCACAGACCACACATTCACAGTTTTTTTATAAACACCCAAGTACATGGATGCATTCATTCCGATATTAGTCAAAACTGATAACCACCACCTTTACACCCCATCAGAGCCCATCATAAAGCCTGTAAGGAACAAGCAGTTCACACTAATGGAACAGGAGCTACCATCCACTGTCTATGAAATGGAGTAAGTAAATAAATAATGTGTGGTGTGTGTGGTGTGTGTGGTGTGTGTGGTGTGTGTGTGTGTGTGTGTTACCGTTCGGAGTTGTTAACCTATCCTCTGTGCAGGTTCCTGGCTGATCTGATGGACAGTCCAGAGCTGATCCGTAACGTTACTCTGTGTGGCCACCTGCATCACGGCAAGGTCAGACACCGCTACCTGGAAATCCTTTTTAGAGAGATTGTAGACATAGGAAATTAACTTTCTGTCTTGTGACATTTCATTGAATTTGTTTGTTGTCTCCAGACGTGTTTTGTGGACTGCCTGATTGAGCAAACACACCCCGAGATCAGAAAGAGAGATGACGTGGATGTAAGTATCCAGGCGATCATGTCCCTAGTTTATATATTAATGTCATATAAAGCTTACAAGCTTTTTTTTAAAGAACTTCTAAAGTTATTTATGTTCTTAAATTCTCTGATAAGGAGCTCTTGATTGACTTTCTGTTCTATTGATGCTTCAGCTTCGCTACACAGATATTCTCTTCACTGAACAGGAGGTAAGTAGGTGTTATTCTATTCAGAGCTTTGACAATGTTTTAATAGTTGTGTATTCTCATTTCAATGCATTGTACTGACTGCTGTGTGCCTGCTCAATAGAGAGGTGTTGGCATCAAGAGCACACCCGTCACAATGGTACTTCCCGACTCTAGGGGCAAATCCTTCCTCTTCAACATCATGGACACTCCAGGTATTTAGGGATCATATTGGAGAATTCCTCAAAGGGGGGGGTTAATTTATATTCTGTAGACATTCTCTGTAAATAGATTTACTCCTTTCACAATGCTCTGCATGACGTCACAATGTTTGTTATCCGTTCAGGACACGTCAATTTCTCAGACGAGGTGACATCAGGCATCCGCCTCTCGGACGGCATTGTGCTTTTCATCGACGCGGCTGAAGGAGTGAGTTCTTGACCTGTACCTGGTCCTCCAGTATCCTGACCTCCCTTGAGCCTCTGTCCGTTTTTGTGTCTGTTCTCCTCACACCTGCCCTGACCTCCGTCACCAGGTCATGCTGAACACAGAGCGTCTGATCAAGCACGCTGTCCAGGAGCGTCTGGCCATCACCATCTGCATCAACAAGGTGGACCGCCTCATCGTTGAGCTCAAGCTGCCCCCTACAGATGCCTACTACAAACTACGCCACATAGTTGACGAGGTCAATGCCATGCTCAGGTATTTCCTTACACAACTTGTCAGTACGAGGACATTAATAATACTGAATTTGACTTATATTCTTCCAAGGAACCCAAAGCGCTTAAATTAACAGTCACTTTCCATCTTAAGGTATTTGCATAGTGAGAGTTAATGGCCGTACATGGTAAAGCTTCCAGTGGAAGAGGTGTAATTCACTTCGCCAAGTAGTGCCAAGAAAATATAACACCCATATTTTGACCATATATAGACTTTCACCCAAAAGTCTATCACTAAAAAAGGACTCCTGTCAGTTAAACAGTGCCACTGGCATTACAGTGTTATTAGTGAAAGAATACAACGCTCTGCTGAGGGGTTGATAGTCAGTAAAAAAGGACTGCTGTCAGTTAAACAGTGCCACTGGCATTACAGTGTTATTAGTGAAAGAATACAACGCTCTGCTGAGGGGTTGATAGTCAGTAAAAAAGGACTGCTGTCAGTTAAACAGTGCCACTGGCATTACAGTGTTATTAGTGAAAGAATACAACGCTCTGCTGAGGGCTTGATAGAGGGGTGTGGTAAAAGGACAGGGTATGTCATGTTAATTTGAGGGAAATTACTTGAAAACACAACTACTGACTGATTATCCTGCCCTGTTATTGGCTGGAGTATATCATAATGACTTTGGCTCCTCCCTTTTTCCAGCACCTACTCTACAGATGAGTCAGTGGTTGTGTCTCCCCTGCTGGGCAATGTGTGTTTCGCCAGCTCCCAGTACTGCGTCTGCTTCACCCTGGGCTCCTTCGCCAAGCTCTACTCTGACACTTACGGTAACACAACCCTCACAAACAAAACACAGTAAGATCTACTCTGACACTTACGGTAACACGACCCTCACAAACAAAACACAGTAAGATCTACTCCGACACTTACGGTAACACAACCCTCACAAACAAAACACAGTAAGATCTACTCCGTCACTTACGGTAAAACGACCCTCACAAACAAAACACAGTAAGATCTACTCCGACACTTACGGTAACACTACACATTAACATGCACCTTGTGCAGTAACTATAAACATCTTGCTGACATTCCCAGGCTTTAGGGGTGTGCAACAGAAAGGGAGATAGTCATCTAACTTTCTTGTAAAAAAAGAAACAACGTAATATGTGGGGTTCAATTAAGGGTTGAGCGATGTGACTTAAAAATGAAAACACAATATACTACTTTATTTTTTCGATACGATATGGATGACGATATATTTAAATATAGCATCAGCTGTGAATTGATCACATCTAAGTGTATAATCTGAGCTATATACAAATAAAAAAATACATAAAATAAGTAAATATTGATTGGCATTATCTTGCTCCATTGCTATTTAGATATTAAATGGCAATTGAGAAAAGCTCAGTTGCACCTGTTCCTTGCATTATGGTATATTTCAAGCATTCAATTCAATATAGAATATGCAACATGGCCCGCATCACAACAGGAATATTCACAGAGTTTGATTTAATCTAGCAACAATGGGATGTGTGCAGATGTTTTACAGTGATCGTCATGAAATATATACTGCTTGTCTCACAGCAGTAGCGAAATGCCAGATGTTTAACCTTTTTTCTCATTGTAGATTAATGTTCTGTGATCTAGTCAGCACACCAAACACAAACAACCAAATCAGTCTTGGGAATTAAAATATCTTTTTATAGGGGCATCGTTTTATGTATCTGCTAATTTCCATTAGATTTTCTCTGTCTCTCTTGCTCACACACGCACACATACGGAGCAAGTGTCCCAGAGCTTGACAAAGTGAGGGTGGGTCTTCCACACAGGGGCATTTGCTGGAGACAGAACTTTGCAACACCATAGTGAGCTAGTTGCCTACAAGGGAATTATTGTGTCATGAATAACAAATGATAAATTATAGCATGCATCACTGTAATCACTACATTAACAAACATGAACAGATATATTAGCCAATCATATGCACTGACAAGTCCGGACCCAAGCACATGCTTATTTATTGGATGTTACTTATTTACAAAACCATCTGCTATCACAATATGTCTTAATCCATCAATATTCTTTTTTAATAACTCTCATTTTTTTGTCATTTTATTGCCCAGCAATAATTTCACCATGTGACTCAATAAGAACATTCAAGCTTATCTTTTTTAGTTTGCTCCGAACATTTAGGAATATAGCCAGTTAACTCATTGATTCAGCCTTTGTATTAAATCCTGATGGGGTATTAGTTATTATTATTATTGTTATGTTTTGTAAATTAATGATTCTATATCTTCTCTCTGGTGTTTCAGGTGACATAAACTACACAGAGTTTGCCAAAAGGTTATGGGGTGACATTTACTTCAACCCCAAAACGTAAGAGGCTTTAAGATGAATTAACTTTGTACATATGGACTCTAAAGCAGAAATGTACCGGTAACCTTGTTTTGGTTTTCTCTCCTCAGGCGCAAGTTCACTAAGAAAGCGCCAACCAGTAACTCTCAGAGGAGCTTTGTAGAGTTTGTCCTAGAGCCCCTTTACAAGATCTTATCCCAGGTATGGCCCCGACTGACTACACAGATTTGCACCACGAAAATATTACATTAAAAATAGAAATATAATTTCTTTGGGGGTCAGATGGCTCAGTGGTTAGGGAGTCAGACTTAGTTCTACATTTATTTTACCAAGTAAGTTGCCTGAACACTTTTGTCATTTTTCTCATTTGCAGCAACTGCCTGGGAAGAAGGGGGGGGCAGGGGAATGAATGAGCCAATTGAGTGATGGGGATGATTAGGTTGCCATGATGGTATGAGGGCCAGATTGGAAAAACTATCCTGAAGGTTGCCGGTTCGATTCCCGACTGTGCCAAATGTCTGTGTTTTTGGGCAAGACACTTTACCCTAAGTTGCTCTTGGGGAATGTCCCTGTACTTACTGAAAGTCGCTCTGGATAAGTGTCTGCTAAATTATGTCAAATGTAATTTTTAGTCTTGATTTTCTCCTACTGAAACACACACTGATGTCCCATCTCAGGTGGTGGGTGACTGTGACACGTCTCTTCCCCGGGTGCTGGATGAGTTGGGAATCCACCTGGTGAAAGAGGAGCTGAAGCTCAACATCAGACCTCTCCTCAGGCTCGTTTGTAAACGCTTCTTCGGAGAGTTCACAGGTACGCGCTCCAGCAATCAGCTGTAAACATCTCTGCAGCTACAACAGCTATATCTGACCTTTAACCTTACTCAGAGGTCATCACATTTAGGTGGTATTTTAAATGGCCAGTCTAAGGAGAATCCGACATGACAAATTCAGAGGGGAGAAAATTGGTGTAAAATCAACCCCCTAAAAATTTGTATGCAAATCATTTATCCATGTTACCTTTTGTGCCCCTTTATACATTTGCAATCAAAATTGTTAAACCCCTAGGGCAAATTGCGTTATTGTAAAAAAATACAGACTTTCAGCTGCTTGCAATGAACAAATCAAATGAAAGCAATTGAAATAACTCAACACAACAAATGCTTCAAGCGATTTCCCCAAAATTAACTGCAAATGCAACTTATAATGACTTCTCTGGTCTCAAACCTATTCAACCCCTTTATGGCAAGCATCTTTAGTACTTAGTAGAGCACCCTTTTACTGTTATGACCTGCTGCAAATGAGATGCATAGCCAGACACCAGCCTCTGGCAGCATTCCTATGAGCAATGGCTTTCAGTTCAGTAATATTCTCAGGTTTGCGTGCTGCAACCACCTTCTTCAAACTCACCAGAGATTTCCTATGGGGTTCAAGTCTGGTGACTGTGTTGGTCACTGCAGCATCTTCCAGGACTTTGTCTGCAACTAAGCTTTGGTGGACTTTGAGGAATGATTGGGATCATTGTCTTGCTTCAGCTTCCTCACAGATGGCATGAGGTTCTCTCATAGGATTTCCTGATTCTTCAATGATTCCATCTTGCCTTCTACACGCTGCAGGTTTCCTGTGGCAGAGGATGCAAAGCAGCCCCAGAACATCACAAAGCCACCACCATGCTTGGCTGTGGGCAGAGTGTTCTTTTCATTGTATATTTTATTCTTCTTCCTCCAGACATACCGCTGATCCATTCTACCAAAAAGTTCTGTTTTGTTTCATCGCTCCACAGAACAGAATCCCAAAACCTCTGTGGCTTCTTTTTACGATTTTGAGCATATTGGAGCCGACTTCAATAGTGGTGTACGTCTTGGAATTCTGGCATAGAAACCTTCTGCGTTCAGTACGCGCATTACTGAATCCTCAGTGCCTGTTGCCACCAGGTCTTTTGCAGTCACTTGAGGGTTTTTCACAACCTGTCTGATTTCAGATATCTGTTGCAGCTGTTGATAGCTTCCTTTTTCTGCACCGTCCAGGTAGTGTATCCACCATTCCCTTTAACTTTGAACTTGCAAACTATGCTTCCAGCTGTGTCTGGGAACATTCAGTGCTTTCGCTATTTTTTCGTATCCTGTTCCTTTTGACTTTGCCATGTTTCTGACATGCAGTCAAACGTGACAGTCAACAAACCCCTATCTAGTTCAGGTATGTCATGTGTTCCAGTTCAAGCACACCTGGTGGAATTACTGATGAATTGCATCAGGTGTGCTTGAGACAACACCTGTTTTGCATATCTGTGCAGTTGTGAGTGATTATATTCATGGGGGTAGATTTTAGCAGACAGCTTGAAGCATTTGTTGTGTTGAGCTATTTCAATTGCTTATGTTGGATTTGTTCATTGCATTTTGACAAACCTGATTTGCAATGGGAGTTGAATAATTACAACTGTATATGTATACATTTTGTTTTGTAAATGGCTAATTCTTAATGCTGTTACTTCAGTCAGGTTGTTACTCTAATGCCTTTGAGCAGACTTGGTGTAAGTGCACACTTGATGGAGATGGCATATTTGTGGTAGATGTAAGATGGTGTGACCTTCCTCCCATGCAGGCTTTGTGGATATGTGTGTGCAGCACATCCCGTCACCGCAGGCCGGGGCCAAGAACAAGATAGAGCACAGCTACACTGGAGGATTGGACTCAGACCTGGGGGAGGCCATGGCCGAATGTGACCCGGATGTGAGTCTGACAGGGTGGGCAACACATGCCCTGGGGTGGGGGATGGTTTCAGCCTTAATCAGCCTTAATCAGTAGCCTAATAGTGACGGGAACAACAATTAAACAAGCAGTTGATTGAAATTGAGCACAAGTGAAGTGAGCTGTTACGCCAGCAGGTGGTAGAAACGTGGACAATGAAGAGCACCAATCACAATCAGGTAAACTGTACTGTGAAATCCAGTAGACATGGATTAACCCAAACTGTTAAAGAAACGATGAACCAATCATTTTTTCAGATGTCACCTCAGTGCCTTTTAAGAGGTTAAACACCTCCAAACTTACCTTCCCCCCACCAGGGACCTCTGATGTGTCACACCACGAAGATGTATAGTACGGAGGACGGGGTGCAGTTCCACGCGTTTGGCCGTGTGCTTAGTGGCACCATCCAGGCCGGGCAGCCTGTCAAGGTGCTGGGGGAGAACTACACCCTGGAGGACGAGGAGGATTCACAAGTCTGCACCGTGGGCCGCCTCTGGATCAACGTCGCCAGGTAACGGTTGCCCTGGTGATGTGCCGTCTCTTCCAGGTTTTGTGTATGTGGCACTAACTAGTTGGAGCGGTTTGAGGAGGTACGTGTCATTTAGCAGACTCTTGTCTGAACCACAGGTACCAGATTGAGGTGAACCGGGTGCCTGCTGGTAACTGGGTTCTCATTGAGGGCTGTGACCAGCCCATCGTCAAGACGGCCACTATCACTGAGCCCAGAGGAAACGAGGAGGTGAGATGGTCGCTCCGTTCAACTTCACGGTGACAACACGTGTTGAGCAGGCCTGTTTAAACCTGTTTGGACCTGTTTAAACCTGTTTGGACCTGTTTAAACCTGTTTGGACCTGTTTAAACCAGTCTCTTCCTTCTGCTTCAGGCTCAGATCTTCAGGCCGCTCAAGTTCAACACCGTGTCTGTCATCAAGATTGCCGTGGAGCCCGTGAACCCGTCAGAGCTGCCCAAGATGCTGGACGGACTGAGAAAGGTGAACAAGAGCTACCCGTCCCTCACCACCAAGGTGGAGGAGTCAGGGGAACACGTGATCCTGGGCACGGGGGAGCTCTACCTGGACTGCGTCATGCACGACCTGCGCAAGATGTACTCTGAGATCGACATCAAGGTGAGTTGTCCTCCGGGCCGCTCAGTCGGTTGACAAATGTGCCCACATAGGAACTAACAACAAGGAAACTATTATTTCTTCCTTTTGAAGTTGTGAACACCACTGTGTCTCGTTCCCTCAGGTGGCTGACCCCGTAGTGACCTTCTGTGAAACCGTAGTTGAGACGTCATCACTCAAGTGTTTTGCCGAAACGCCGAACAAGAAGTAAGTATTCGCTGTTACCTCCCGTGGGCCACTGGCGACCTAGCCTGTTTACCATTAGGACTAGCTGAATGTCTCTGAGTCATGCACGGTTCCTGGAAGTCCAATGTTACACCCTGAGAGCGCCCCCCTCTGGCTGTCTATGTAATCGACGGATGTGTTTTTGATTGACAGGAATAAGATCACTATGATTGCAGAGCCTCTGGAGAAAGGCCTGGCTGAGGACATCGAGAATGAGGTGGTACAGATCACCTGGAACAGGTACACATACACATCCATACAGAGACGCAGACCAGACACACACACACACACACACACATCCATACAGAGCTCTCCCCTGCTGTGTCCTGCAGTCATTATGACATTTGTCCTAGAAACCTAGCACCCTGTCCACCAGTGTGTGTGCATGCATGCGTGCATGTGTGCGTGCGTGCACGTCTGTCTGTTTTGGATCCGGCCAGCTGTTGTATACTGGGTTTGGTTTCTTTGTGAGCCCATCTGGACTGCGCGTTGCCAATATGACCAGTGCTGCCAAGTCCCAGACTCTTCACCCACTAATGCCTCCTGCCCTTTGACCCATGTTCCAGGAAGAAGCTGGGAGAGTTTTTCCAGACAAAGTATGACTGGGATCTGCTGGCTGCCAGGTCAATCTGGGCCTTTGGACCCGACACCACCGGGCCGAACATCCTCGTGGACGATACTCTGCCTTCTGAGGTGAGGCTGGGCTCATGGGGTCAAGGTGGGAGGAGTTTAGGGCTTTGGGGTCAATGTTTGCTACAGGATACTGTGTTATCATTTGGGGCACCAATATTCCAAAGATGGCCCAGGGGTGATTTGTTCTTGGTTTTTGTCATGTCGTTCTATTTAAGGTAATAGACTGTTGCTTTAGCTAGACGTGATGCTTAAGTTGCCTCTAACCCCACAACAGAGCAAAAGTAAACTTTTGATTTGCTAGCCAAAATATTGTTTCTACAGTTTCACCATAGAACATAAATAATGAATGAGGATTGATTGTTTCTAAAAAATACATATATTCCATAAGTCCAGGCCATATACATCAGGCTCGATACCAAGTACTGGTGCCGCTATCGGCCGATCTCTAGGTCTAATGTTTAAGTAAATGTATTAGAAGATTAAAATATATTTTCCAAACACACTGTATGTTTCTTTCATTAATAAATAATCAATAGCTAAGGTTAGATCAGTGTTTAATAAACTGTCTGGTTGTGTTGTCAGTGTTTAATATTCTGTCTAGTTTTTTGCCAGTGCTTAATAATCTGTCTGGTTGTGTAGGTGGACAAGGCTCTCTTGGGCTCTGTGAAGGACAGCATCGTCCAGGGCTTCCAATGGGGCACCAGAGAGGGGCCGCTGTGTGACGAACGTGAGTGCACACACACACAGTTAATTACAAAGTTAATTACACAAGCCTTTCATTTTATTGTGGCACTTTGCCACAGGAAAACCATTGCTGCCACGCCAAGAAAAAAAAGGAAAACGCAAACATTCCGAACTTCCTACTTTGTTTGACAGATGAATTGCATTTGCTGCTCACGTAGACAATCTGTAGGGTTATAAAGCTGTGCTTAATATCATGGGCGAGAGAAACAGAGCGAGCTGTCCTTTCGGAACACTAGCTAGCTAACTACAACTGTGGCTGGTAAGTTATCTTGTGTAGATGACAACAACAGACGGAAGAACGTGAAACAGCACTAAGTTTATTATTAGGACTGGGCGGTATACCTTTAAAAACTATATACTCGTATTTATGTACCGGTTGGATTTTTACTATATCTTGTAAACCAGTGTTTTTATGTTTATGCATTTATTTACAAAATATGTCATTTCGCCAGCTGCACTATTTGAGAATAACTTCATTTTGGAATTAAAGTCGTAACTACAGAAAAGGGAAATAAGCCACGCGAATTGTCCGTTCATGTAAAATTATCACGTGGGAACCAACTGAGTTCGTGGAGGAGCCAGTGGAGCGGAAAAACTGGTAAGCAATAATGTTACGGAAGGAATTCAGTCCCACAACAAATTAAAAATCTGTGATTTAAGAAAGGTGGGGGTGCAGGGTTTGGATTTAAAACCACGTGTTAAACCACAAAACTGAACAGGGTTTGGATTTAAAACCACGTGTTAAACCACAAAACTGAACAGGGTTTGGATTTAAAACCACGTGTTAAACCACAATACTGAACCAGGGTTTGGATTTAAAACCACGTGTTAAACCACAAAATCTGACAGACATTAACATGTTGCCCATGTCAGTATGATGTTTGCCTTTGATGATCAGCTGATAAAAACATGCAGTGCATGTGTGTGATATCCATAAACCAGCAACTGATGGTTTTGTTTGCTTGATCACAAATTATTGTATTATAGAAAAGTAGTCATAGCATTTGAATTTGCAGATACATAAGTGTCATTACATTGTAATTGTTAACAGTAGAATATAAGGTTGCCTATACATCGTTATCAAAAAAGTAGGGCTGCGCCGATTCTGATACTGGGATCGGAAATGTGTCCGATACTGGCCAAAAATACGGGATTGGGTATCGGCATATAGTCTGATACCATGATCCAATACCACATACTAATAAGGTGTAGGAAACACGTTGTAGTGATGGGTTGTTCAGAACAAAAACAAAGTTAACCATTTATTGTACATGTATTCTTACTGCACTAACAGTAAATATTGGTGTAAGTATGTTTCCAGGGCAATTAGGCTACGTACAAACGGATATAATTCCAAGATAATGGAGGTGCATATATAAAGCAGAGCTTGTCAGTGAGAAATCCAGCCTGCAGTGTCATAGACATATACAGCACAGTACAGATGAAAACAAGATGGCTCCCCAGAATTAAGAGCCCTGGGTCAGCACCAGCTGGATGTATATAGGTTCTAACTGTACATCTGACCTTAAATGCCCTTTACCTCAGACTTTATATTTATACCTGTTGCACCAGCAGGGCACAAGCTCTCTATGAGCTACGCCTGGTCGTAGATTCTAAGCCTAGTAGCTAGCAAGCGCAGCTAGGGCGCAGTGTGCCGATTTATATAAATTATTTAAAATGTCTTGTTTTTATGACTATCTGATTGCATTAGGATTTAGCTGTAATTAATTTTGAAAATACTGTTTTGTTCAGTCGAAGATGCATTGTTTACGTTAGCAGCGACCACAAATCATACTGTCTCTATTAATAACTAGCTATGCATTCACAGCTGATTGGGTAGGCAATTATAAGGTTTGAAAAAGCGTTTCAGGTTAGTACAAAGCAAAGGCTATAACCTATGTTTCAGGGTAAATTAAGACAGCTCTGTCTTTTAGCTTTAACAGCCAGTGCTTAGATTATTTGATTATTAATCTCAGACATGATTTCCAAACAGATTATTCTAAAATAAATATACAAAAGTAAAATTAAATATGCCAATATTGTAGCATAAGTTAAGTGTTATGTTAAGTTTTGCACCTCTCATATGTGAAACGCTGTTGGACGAACAATAGTGGCTGGTAAAATGTGAGTATCCACCAGCCTAGCTGATGCAATGTCTCTGAAACGGCAGTTCCAAACAGTACACTAGAATTACCTTTTGGATTTTCAGAATGATGTAACTGAAATTAGCCTCATTACAGACAATCTGAGTTCAGACAGTGTCCCATGTCTCTATTAAATCTGACTGCATAATGGGGGATGCAAGTTTTACAGTATGTAGTATTAAAACACTGTTGTCGGAGCGGTACTCAAAAGTTCAGCACTGGACAATTAAAAAGTGGTATCGGTGCATCCCTGTCAAAAATGACTACCTTGCTTTTTATTAATTAAGGCTGCCACACTGAGCTGTGGAAGTCATTGTAGTGCAAAGATGTGGTAAAATGTGTAGTGAATGTTATGAGAGCTTGAATATCTTGCTAGCTAAGATGGAAAAAACACTTGTAAATGAAATATTTTTATTCAGTAATCATACTTCTTTTAAACAATATAAAGAATTATAGGATTTAGACTATCCAAAATGTTTGACATCTTAATTTCAAACCAATATGTCTTCTAAGCTGCCACACAAGAGTTTTGTTGTCAAAATTATTAGTATCCTGTTTGATAGAGAGTATTTATATAAACGTTCTACTTTTTTTGTTGTCAGTTTTATTTGTCAGAACAGTGTAGAACCATCCAAACTCAGAACGTTTATGAAAAGCAATAAATACCCTTTCAATTAAATATTAGAAAAATACCATAATATCCTAATTTTACCCAGCCCTATTTATTATGATGGGTGACTGATGCACACGCACTAGAAAAGAAGTTGTTCCAAAGTGCTTTTATCGTCAGTGAGTTGCTTCCCACTGGGGCAGCCAAAGTGCGTTGTTGTATTACCTTACTATGTTCTAGATAAGAAAACACTGGCCACGTTAGTTAATTCAATACTTATTTCAAATAGGATGGTAGCCTAACAGAATAATGACTTGCTGCTGTCACCAACATAGCTAATATCAGGGTGACTGAAGCACTTTCCGTTATTATTTTTCACTGAAGATAAGATTTGCACCCCTATTACAACAGTCCTTAAAGATTTATTATCATCATAGATTCTCAGAAATCTGTTTGGGCTTTTTTTATAGGATTTGCATAGGAACCAATCCAGTAAAATGATCTATAATTCTCTGAACAGGACTTTTATATGATTAATATGGTTCCAAATTTTGAGTAGAAATTCCAAAATAACTGCGTTAGATCTGCATGTTTTGTCAAGAGAATAAACGATTAAAATTACATTATTCCAAACACTTCAAGTTTCAATACAAAAAGCGGTTACTAAGACTTACCCAATGAACAACAATGAAATTTGTTTCAGTGTGGATTGTTCTACACATTGTCAAAAGTAAACAGGGTCCAGATGATGACAGCGCCAACCTAGGAAAATTGTTATAATTGTACACTGCACATCTTAGGAATGCATTCTAATGCACATCTGTATTTATTATATAAATTTGTTATTTAAAATGTATTAATTATACCCCCCTTTCCCTGACAAAATTCTGTCCACAGCAACAAAGAATTTCACTTTTTTCCATTTCACTTGTTTTACTGGGGAAACCCCCTGTACATTACAACCTTAACTCCTAAACCAGTAACACATAAACCTAGCCCTAATGCTATTCCTAAACCTCATTAGAACCGTAAGGCTAAAAAATACATCAAAGTGAGGACCGGCAAAATGTCCTGACTTGAGGATTTCCCAGTAGGAGGTGATGCACACAGTGACAGCCTTCATGTTCCTCCTCAGCCATTAGAAATGTGAAGTTTAAGATCCTGGATGCGGTCATTGCCCAGGAGCCTCTTCACCGAGGAGGGGGCCAGGTCATCCCCACGGCCAGGAGGGTGGTGTACTCTGCGTTCCTCATGGTGAGATCATTGGCCTGTCTCTCTCGCTCTCTCGCTCTCTCGCTCTCTGGCTCTTTTATCTCATGTTTAATTCATGTGTTCCAGTGTCTATCACTGATATTTCCCTTGTGTTTTGTTCTCTTTCCCTCTGGCTGGTTGTCCTGACCGGGCTCTTCTGTCTCAGGCCACCCCCAGACTGATGGAGCCTTATTACTTTGTGGAGGTCCAGGCTCCGGCTGACTGTGTGTCTGCTGTGTACACCGTACTGGCCAGGCGGAGGTGAGCCCCTGTCACCATCCCAGTGACCCCCACCCTCACGTTTTGCATGAGATACTTAGAAATGTTAAATGTTGTTCTAATAGTTTGAATTTTAGTGTGACTGCTGGTGTTCATTGTGGTTTTGTTTTGTGTCCAGAGGTCATGTGACACAGGATGCCCCCATCCCTGGGTCTCCCCTCTACACCATCAAGGCCTTTATTCCAGCCATCGACTCCTTTGGCTTTGAGACGGACCTGAGAACGCACACGCAGGGACAGGCCTTCTCCCTGTCTGTCTTCCACCACTGGCAGGTCAGCGCGCGCACTTTACATTTACACTTTACTCTTTAAGCAGACTCTCTATCCAGAGTGACTTTCAGCAAGTCCAGGGATCTCCCCTGGATAAACTTAAGACAAAGTGCCTTGCTCACGGGCACAACGGCAATTGGCACATCCGGGAATCAAACTGGCCAGTGCTCGATTACAATTCCGACTCCCTAACGTGGGCATCTCAACCCTGGTCCTGGAAAGCTCCTGTCCTGATTTCTTTCACTCCCAACCCTAATTTAATAATTAGCTGGTTAATAAGCTAAATGACGCTACGTTATGTGTGGTTGGAGTGAAAATCTACAGGGTGGTAGCTCTCCGGGACCGGGGTTGGAGACCCCTGACCTAACTACTGAGCCAACTGACCCCCCCGAATGCATTGTTTCTGGCCCGCATGCTCCATCATGCCCGCCACCTGCAGATCCAGTGGCACTCTTTAACGCATGGATGGCAGCTGTTATGACCCTGTGGTCAGGTGCTCCACTCTGGGTAAATGAGGGCTGATGGTGACTTAAGTCAGCAGCTACTGTGTACCATAGATATCTACATAATATCTATGCTGTGTACCATGTCTGACTGTTGCCCTCCTGTCCTCTTCGGATGGAACATCCATTCATTCTCCTCATCGTTGCGAAGGGCCCATCGTGCTGTGAACTGCTGTGGCCAGTGGAGCTGTGCAGGGTGTACAGAAATCCATACAGCCTTACTTTCCCTGAATTGATGCAATAACAATAAATTATTTTTTCATAGTCACTTATAAACTGTATTTCATTCGCTATGTCGTTTTTCTTTTTTTTAGTATAGGCTACTTATAGTAATGAAATATGTCAGCAGACGGTATGCGATCAGAGGTTTATGGCCCCATTTGCTGCCACGTGACAGCGGTTGGCGGGCATCCGTCTTTACGTCAGGATGCTGACTCTCCGTCTATGTAATGTTTGCCCCTCCCCTCAGCCTCCGCTCACTGGGCTTTGGGTTCGTCAGGGAACGTCCTCGCTTGTGGCTGACATCACACAATTCGCTGTGAAGGCTTTAGACCTTCTGGGCTGAATAGAGGAACGGGTGTGGGGGGGTGGCAAACTTGCCCTTTTAAAATGTCACCAAAAGGCCCCCCTGCGTAATTTGGGGGGAGGTTAAGCACAGTTGATGAGTCCCCCCCATCAGTCCCCAAGCTGGATTGAACAGGCCCTGGTAGAGATGACAGGTTGAAGTGATCATTTAAAAACTAAATGTGCTGAATTTGTACTATAAAGGACACTGAAGTGGGACTGGGTGATGCACACACCCCGACTCAGTGTAGTAGGCAGATGAGTGCAGGGAGAGTGTTGCTTTTGGGTGGTTGGAGCATTAAGGAATGTTGTGGTAACGTTTCTCATAACTTGGGGGAGGGGGGGGTTTAGGCTTCTTCTAGGAGTTTTTTTTTTATTATCACGTGACCTGTTACGGATAGAAGCAGGAAGTAAAATTGCCTCTACCACACGGACTCCCTGTTTCAACCATAGAAATAGAATGGATAGAAAGGCCATTGAGCTGCTTGGCGTGGTCATTCGATTAGTACACAACAAAATGGCAATTGTTTTTAGTTGTCACGGTGACAACACGCAAATCGGTTTAATGTGGAAGTAGGCCACTAGATCTTTGCAATGGAACGTTACACGTAACAATGGCTGCCGCTCTGACCATTCTGCTACATTGATTTGAATTGGAATGGCATTTCTAATCATTCCATTTCTATGGTTTCAACCCTCTACTGCCTCTCAGATCGTCCCTGGCGACCCCTTGGACAAGAGCATTGTGATCAGACCGCTGGAGCCCCAGCCTGCCCCCCACCTGGCCAGAGAGTTCATGATCAAAACCCGCCGGCGCAAGGTATGCTCACCCCTGTCCCCGCCCCCAACCGGTACACGTTACGGTCAGGAGCTTGACTGACTTCCTGTGGTCTCTTTGCAGGGTCTGAGTGAGGATGTGAGTATCAGCAAATTCTTCGACGACCCTATGTTGTTGGAGCTGGCCAAGCAGGACGTGGTGCTCAACTACCCCATGTGAGGCTCCGAGGGAACCCCCCTGTACATCACAACCACCTCCACTCGACTCCATCAGCACCTCCACACAGAGCGCCATGTCCACACAACCCTGTATTGGGGCTCAGACTCACTGAGGTGGGGGGAACTTTGTCGGAGGGGAGCAGGATCTGTCAGTTTTATTAGATGCCTTCACGTTGATGGTTTAGTGATGGTCCTACCAAGATGAGGACACCTAATAACGAATGAATCAGTGAAGCAGTTGAATGGAAAACGACAGAATCTGTATGCCTCTTGTTAACAGACTGTCTGCCTTTTGTCTTCTTTAAGGGAGAGATTCTACTAATGATATAATGGCATTTTCGGCTGTAAGGATTATGTGGTGTGGCACAGCATCTTCTGTCAACTCCATTAACAGAATGAATTGCAACACTGCAGGGCTCGATGTGTTGTGACGTTTATTTTTTATATGTATAAATTTTCCAAAGTGTTGTTGATGTAAGATAACATGAAAGCAGATTTGGTTGTTGTTTACATGACATCTGGTTTGCTTGCATCTGGTCAAAGCATCTTTTGAATAATAAAAAAGAATCTTGTGAAATTTGTGTTTCCCAGTGCCAAAACAAATCTTTTTTCTAATTGTTAGTTTATTTTGCATTTAACACTAACCCAGGTCAAATTACACAAGGAAAATTAAATGTGTAAAAACTGCCCTTATTAGGAAATGTTTCCAGTCCTTGTGATGAGAAATTCAGTCTCTGGATTAAGGTTTAAGTTTAGGCTCAATATTAGGCTTAATGTTAGAATTAAGATCAGTTTAAGGTTCTGGCCTTTTAGTTTAGGCACTAGGGCTAGGTTAAGCTTAGGCATAAATGTTAGTTTATTTGTTTTAAGGTTAGGGCTAGGTTAAGCTTAGGCATAAATATTAGTTTATTTGTTTTAAGGTTAGGGATAGGTTAAGTGGCATGGATTTTGGTTTTCTGGTCCCCACAAGGATGGCAGTACATGGGTGTCTCCAGTCAATCAGAGCTCAGTGTCAGGTTGGGGTGCATGCGTCAGTTTGAGTGATTGGCAGGTCTGTTTAAGGGTGCATTGTGGGCCGTGAATGATGGACAGCCCTGTGGATAGACACTGCGGAGAGCGACACCAGTGTGCTGCTTTGTAATTTCGCACAACGCCTCCATCTTAATTAGCTTTTCTGTGACTCATCACAAGCTGCCTCTTTTCCTCCTCAGCTCTGTTGAACAGTAAAATCTTCCTTTTTCCCCGTCTAAAGTGAGTAAAGGTGTGTTAAAGACTGCTGAATTGAGAAAAGGCAACAGAACAATGTAACATAATACAGTATGTGGTTTAGTTTCAGTTCTACGCTCTACGTGCCAGGCCTGGCTTACTGTCTCCCTAACTTTATAAAGTAGTAAAAATACACCCCCCTGAAAAAATGTTTAGTAAATTTTTTTCTGTGAACCGTATAGATCTGAGGAAAACATGTTTTTTTTATAGTAAACAAATTGGTTCTTAGATAATGTTGATGAAATTTGCCTTGACATTACAGTATAAATGTAATACAGGTTTTCTAAACTTATGGATAATTCCAGTGTGTTTAATGGTTTGGTTTGTCACTCACACTGTAGCTGTGACAACTTCAGGACTGTAGGGACCAAAGTAAATGTCTGGTGTGGTTTTGACATTTTGACAATGTCAGTCATGACAACTCTGTGGCTGTTCCATTTGCAAGATATGAGCATGTTGAGATGGGTATGGTGGCCTTTGGCCAGGACAAGAAAATGTTTACCCGCTCAACTCGTGAATATTCTAGCAGGTTATCCAATGTTGCTGTATTTTTATGTTAGTTGACTACTTTTTGGCAGACTTATAGTCAGAAAGTTGCCGGGTTAGATTCCCGACCGTGCCAAATGTCATTGTGCCCTTGGGCAAGGCACTTTACCCAAAGTTGTTTCAGGGGCAATGTCCCTGTACTGAGTTGCTCTGGATAAGAGCGTCCGTTCAACGACTAAAATTTATGTTTTGTGCCACAAGCGCATCAAACTTGATTTGCAGTTGGTACATTAAAGATAGCTAGCTGGAACAACTCTGAAGTAGTAGCTACGTGCATCTGACTGACTGAAGTGGCTAGTCTACAACCAACGTCAGTCATGGTTGGTTGGACGTAAAGATTACTTTTTCTTCTTAGCACCTGAAAGTAACTGCATGTAAATACAACCTACTATTTCAATAGGTGGTCCCAGTTTGCTCAGTATAACCAAGCACCCACACACACATTTTCATAATGTCTGTTGTCCGATGTTGTCCTGCCCCTCCCCCTTGTTAGATTGCTGGCGTGAGTTGTGATCGTGTGTGGCCCTGGGCACTGGGACGGATGGCAGCGGTTCTTGCCGGTCGGAACGCACAGCCCCGGGGCGCTCACTGCAATCTGTGGACTGCTAAATATAGACTGATGCTGCGCTGCCACATAACAGACTGAGGGCAGCGTGCCCAGCAAGGCCTGCCCCTAATTTACGTCTTCCCATCCCTCAACTTTGTCGCCTCTTATCTTTTGCTCGATCCCTTTCATCCAAACTTGTTCATCGTTGACCTCCCTCTGCTCTACGGTGTTCTCACATCCACCCCTCGCACCAGACATATCAAGTCTACACCGGTCAGTCATTAAATAACGCTGTGTGTCATCCTATTTAGTCGTTGTCAATGCTAATGACAACCGAATATTATTCTTGCATTGTGCTGAGCGTTGGACTTGCGGTGAGACCTGCTAAATATGAAATGTCTTCCCTTTTAAACAGTGTCTTGTAGACAGAAGGTGGCTGGAGGATGCACAGAGGCTAGAACCCTAATCCCAGGACAGTTTGTGACCTGCTCTCTATCCTCCCCGTACTGAATTCTCAGACGTGTTCTAGGGACACCAGGGGGCGCCGTTGCTTCCTTGCCGGCAGGTCCGTGACAAGTGAAATACGGCAAGGTCGGAATACCGAACAAACAGGGAGAGGGAGAGAAAATGGTTAGCTCTGTGACTCCCACACCCTTGGGGCACCTGATGGACTCAAAACCCTGAGTCATCTTCCAATGATGGGAGATAGCAGGATCTGTGGAGGTCAGGCATCATCGCAGAACACATGCAGCCAGGCAGTGGGAGAGGCTGACCGGTTGCCCAAGATGAAGGCCTGTCTTTAAAAGACAACTAGGGGTGCATGGAAGAGGATTTTAGAGCAATCAGAGAGATCACAGTAAGGCCTCCAACTAAACTCTAGCCTGCTTTTAGTTTGCCAGGTGCTCACAAGAAGGGCAGATCAGAAGAGCAGACCCAATATCAGTCAGCAGTTTGACAACAGCGAAGAGCAGAGTGGTTAGACCGTGTCTATTCTCGGTTACGCTATGGAGCAGAAGAGGCAATGCTTAATTCCAGTGTATGAAGAGAGGTAGGTGGGATCCTGATATGGAAAGGAGATTTTGGAAGTTATACTTTTCCTTGTGGCACAGTTGTAGGGGGCCTGGGTGGTGGCTGTGGATTCATTTACACTTTGCGCTACGGGTCACCAAACTGTGTCACTGTCTTTCCAACAGACGGAGGTTATCAAAGTTGTATAAGGATCCCAGCTTTCCATTCTCCTCTGGGCTTGGTGAGCAACGAGTGTGAACCTGACACCCTTGCAGGCAGCCCAGACCCAACCAATCCTGTCAAGCCTGCCCTGATTTGACAGGCGCATTCACTCCGGAGAGTGTCACTTTTTACTCCCATTACCCCGCGGTGATGTCAAAAAGAACGTGCGTTGTACCACAGTTTTGAACTTTCCGTGTCTATTCGCGCGCTCCTCCGTGATGCAAGCGGTGAAAAACGAGGTGTTTCAACTCGCCTTTTAGGAAACTACCGAAGACTCACCATCATTTTTGGAGGGGTAAGTGTACAGGCAATGTAATTCTGAATTGGACATTGCGGTCAAGTGAGCATTCTTTGTGAATGTGGTTGTTTTAAGTCGCTCTGAATAAAAGCATCTGCTAGAATGAATTAAATGTTAATGGATACCACACTAAACATTGTTCATGCTACTCTAATCTAAAGTATACTGTAGTTTAATTTTATTTTTACCCAGAGGCTATTTGCCGTATCATATTGTGCACATTTTGTCTTTGTATATTTAATTCTGATGACATTGCAAATAAACGTTTAAAAGCACGTATTTTATGAAGAATAATAAAACATGATCCCTCCACAAAATAGTTTGTATAGTAAATATTTTAAAATATAATAGTCTAAATTAATTCAAATGCCGCAACTTGCAGTGGTGTTATTTAGGCTGAGCTCGTGGCGGGCACGCGCAAACTAAGAGATGCTTGCGCGCAACGTACACAATTGTTTCGGTTGACATCGACATCACTGCGCTTCTGACAGAAAATCTAGCTGTCACTTTACCTTGTCCATCACCGTATCTTCGACCAGGTCGTGTCAACTCGAAGTCTACCTATCGACTATGCCATGCCACATGGTTAAAACCGCTAAAAGAACAGTTAACGTCGGATCGAGGTGGATTAGACCAGTTGAATTCCTACACACGAGACATCGACTCCCGGTGTCGAAGCGACCCAATGGACAATAAAGGAAGACATTCGGCATATTATGTGAGCGATTCATGGCTTTGCCAGAAATCCAGAACCGTTGCAAGCCAATTCAGCGACAGACATTTACAACAGAACGTTTAAATATGTCTGAGAAGCTGATGCTAGGCTAGTATTCCATATGTGAAATAGCCATACAATCATAATTGGCTACCAAAATGACAATACTGTTCTGGAATGCGCTCATAGGGATTTTGGCATGTATTTTACGCAGCAGAGAACTTCGCTATAATCGACATCCTTATTGCATACGAGAATAATAGTTATTATATAGGAAAATGGACAAATAATCTAAATGCCTTCCCTGATGGAATGATGAGGTACTCAAGTTATCTTGGAAATTGGAGCCGAATATATACAAATATCAGCAACAATTGAAGTGTGAACCCTGTCAAAGCCAGACCCGACGACGAATTTAAAAGGACCTATCTATATTAAGCATCTTCACAGACTCGCATAGCGGTAAGAACTACTGGCCTTTTCAATAATCATGATGATTTTATTTGTTTTTTCTATATCGGCTGAAGGTTGTGCCTTTGTGCGTATTGGTTTGCTTTGGATAACAAATCGCCAATGTAAAAACGGCATAGGCTATCCAAAGCAAATGTTTAGGCCTCTTATTTTGGGAGATCCATTTTACATTGTTTCATCCCAAGAATGACAACTATGTTCTGATCACACAGGCATGCACGTGGTTGGAGATGGATAGTGAATTAAATTGACGCAGTTTAATTGCCTTTTGCCGCGCGCAAAATAAAGCTGTTTTATGCATGATGAACCGTTTGCCCAGCTAAATAGGCTGTCATCAGTGAATTGGACATGGGTTATTCAAATTGGGTTTTCAATTTTAATTCAAATAACTGCTTCATGACAGTTGTCACGTAGGCAATCTCAGAAATTCACCTGAATTAATTTATCAGGGAACTCATTTGAAAACATGAATTACGACGCTTCCACCTGGTGAGGAAAAACACAACACTTCCATCTGGATGTGAACTCGAGAACAACGGGGTGAGAGTCGGTTACGCCAACGCTGCCCTACTATCCCCGTACCACACTAAACATTGACTATAGTCATGAGCAGGGCAGCTGATAGGGGGGGACAACCGGGTATGTTGTCCCGGGCCCAGTCCTGAGGGGGGCCCAAAATGTTGTTTTTGCACAGTCATTTTTTTTAGCGGGGGGCCCTAAATGTGGAATTTATCCCGGGCCCACAGATTCCTATCGGCAGCCCTGGTCATGAGCAATGACTGTCCTTCATACGTTCATATTTCACGTAATTGCCCTTCTCATACGTTCATATTTCACGTAATTGGATTTTGAAGATGAGTTGCCTGAAAGCGTAATTCATGAGATTTAGGGCTGCATGTTAGATGATGATAGTCATTATAAGTGATGGCATTTTTCATACGTGCACAGACATACTTAGATTAATATTTTACTATGTAGCAAATACTTATTTAGATTATGTTCAATTGCCTTGCTCAAAGGCAAAGGAACAGAGTTGTTCCCCTTGTGAACTTGGACCTTTCAGTTACTGGCACCTGTCATTGCAGTAGTTTCTCATATATTGATTATAGGAATTAATGCTTTACAGTCACAAACCATTAAATGCAATTCGCAAGCGTTCACTCCACAGTCAGAGAAAATGAGTTGGGGACGACATACTGTAGGCTTTGAAGCGTTTTGGGCCATCTGTTCTTAAACCCTAAATTGTATGAGCTATTTCACATTATACGGCCAACATAAGGCCAATGTAGGTGTTAAGACATTCATTTTTTATTTATCTAGCATTACAATAAATTTCCCAGGAACTAATATGTTTATTACGTTGTTAGTACTAAAATATTTAACTATATTGATATTGTTGATATTAATAGGTTATTATTTATTATTATTGCTGGTATGATATTCTCATAAAAGAGCCAAGGGGAGATAGACACAGGAGAGAGACATAACTGAGGTTATTAACCTAATTTTCCACAAATGGTCCCCATCCTTCATCGTCTTTCCATGGCTTGTGGCTTTATTAACCACCTGATTCTCTAGTCTAACCAGGTATTCATTTTGAACATCTCCGCTCTCTCTGGACTCAGTCAATTTATCGGTAATGGATTCAGAGGCACGCCTTAACCTCGGCAACTGCCTGGGTATTCCATTCATTATGTTACTGGAAGGAGTTCCCATTTCGTTGTCCTGTATGCATATCAAATATACATTTCACTGTGACAAGACCATGAGTGGCTTCAATCATATACGTGTATACACTCTAAAAACAAAAGGTTCTAAATAGCACTTTTAGTGCCATTTAGAACCTTTGGTTTTTAGAGTGTACATAAAAAACTATGTCTGTCTAGAAAACAGTTTCCTTCCCATTTCGGCATCATCAGAATAAACTGTAGCAATGAATCCTGCCAGTGAGTTGGTATTAAATATGGAGGATATTTCTTTATTATATTTTTATTATGAGGGAAGACTTGAGCCCTCGTGCTCCCTTCCTCTCCTCACCTCTGATCTCTTTACACACTGGGTTTTTGCATTTCTTTGCCTTGCATTTGATCAGGTTTTTGTCTTCATGGTGGGCACGTGGTACATTTTCCCTTAACTCCCCCATACAGTAGCTTCCTCTCCCATTATGTCCTGGACTGTTTTCCTGGGGGGTGTGGGGAGACTCCTCAGGGAGGATTGTGGTCAGGGGGAGACCAGCAGTGAGATGGATGAGGAGCCAACTCTGTGTGGCAGCAGGGAAATGAACCCGTTCCTCCTTTGTTCTATTATCGTGATCGATGTGCTCCCCGTTTTTTTATTCATATTGCTCTGTGTTTAATCCTCCGCTGGGCCAGAGATGTAGAAAGGAGTGCACATCATAGCTTTCTATAGGTGCTCGAGGAAAAATTATTAGATTCCCTTCAATAATAGTGTGGAAAGTGGAAATAAATCATGGGAATTGTACAATTGGAGGCCTAAAAATGGTTCAAGTCTGAAAAGGATTTATGCCTGTGGACTTTCACACAGGCTGAATTTTGAAAAAGGTGTCATTCAAGTCCAGTGTGCTGTTCCTGCAAAGGATTTGGAGATTCACCAAAAGAGCCTCACTGACTTTGCAGAGGGGAGTGACGCGGTCCAATTTCAAGTTCTTGAGCTGGCGCTGGAGATAAAGTGCCTATACTGTACGTATTATGTGCAAGTACCATTTAGCGGACGTTAGCACACATTGGATTTAACACTGGTCGGTTTGGTTCCTGAAGCTTTGCTTTTGATTCCCTCAAATGTTCCCTTAACTTGTGCTTTCACACTTGTCAAAAACAAATGTTCCCTTAGCTTGTGCTTTCACACTTGTCAAAAACAAAATTACAGAAATACAGTTGTGGGAATTAATGAAGGGGTCTTTTTTGTTTCGTTTATCTAATGGAAAACTGGTGGTTTTAAACCTCAAAACCTCCAGCGTCAAGCAGTGGTATGGAAATGTCTGTCCACAAGGAGGCTTTCTGCTTTGGCAACATTTAAATGAGATGGTTTGGGTTTAATGTGGTTGTGGTCGTTACTTCTGGTCTAAGGATGGGACCGGTCTTGTAAAACATCTTGTGTATCAGTTTTTGGATGCTCTTGTTACAGTCTGAACCAACGAGGCTTTTCTCCTTCTTCGGAAGTTAAAGTTGAATTTCTGACTACTGTTTTACAGTCTCCCATCCACTGTCAACACCATAAATTATGTGAGTTAAAGTAAGTGAGAGAGGACTTTCAAAAAAAATTATATCTTGGATATTTTATGCTTTATTGCCGGAGGTTAGGAAGTAGGAAAGACAGAGTGTTTGCTTTAATAACAGACATAATCTAAGTCATTCTGCCGCTGTATACAGTATACATAAAAAAACTCACTGCTGCCAGCAATATATATATATTGCTGCTAGAAGAAAGGAAATTAAGTCTTGAATGCCCATCATTACATTTTTGAAATGCATTGCAAATGTGTCAAATATCAGTGACAGCTTTTATTTTGCAAAGTAAATTCAGAGTTTGTGTTGAAAGCTTGATCCAGCTGTTTGAATGAAGCCTTGAATTCCCGTCACTAGTCCGGGGAAGTGTGGAGCTGCCGACAAGGCAGGATTAGTGGGAATTGGGAGGGGAGAAAAATGGGGGGAAAAATCACAAAGAAAATATAAAGATTTGTGTGGGGAGCTGGGTGTGTTGAAGGAAAATGCTTTTCACATCAATTCAATGACCTTGCTGTATTGTTGTGATTTATGTGAGTGCATATTTGTACTATGCGATTTGTTAGTTTTTACTTGTCATAAACTGGGATGCGAAAAGTAAAGAGGAAAAGCAGAGGCACATTCAGACCTCAGTGGGGAGGAGATAGTCACCTAACCTGACCCCCATGAAATCACAACTGTCTGAAGGGACATTCCACGTGTATCTTGTAAAAATGTCATGTTGTAATGCAAGAACAATTGCTTATTGTATTTTTTGTCATGATTCCCACATCAGAACCGTCAGTGTGAATAAAGCACGAACACTGCCAACAATTTTGTTTGTTTATCACCTGACACACCACAGACCTTGGAGATGTGTGGACAGTTTTGTAGTTAACATTGCCTTCTTATTGTTGTCAGGTCTATAAATCGTGATTTGGGCACCCTGGTGATGATGGTTTCACCTGGCCTGGTACTGCCTGGGATGGATGGGTAGAATTTAAAACAGGTCTGCCTTGTTGTGTTCTACTAACTTCCATTTGAAGCTCTGTTTTTCAGCCTAAGAAAGTATTCCTTTCCAAGCATGTCCTGCAGACGCAGGGTGATGAGAAACAGATCAGTTGAGCGAGATTTCACTTCCTCATCTTGAACTCTCCCGAACCTCCCGTGGAGTTGCTGTGACGACGCATGGCAATAATAGCAAATTAGACATCATGAAAAATGTTAAACACAAAAACGTCACCGAATGTTTGCATCGGGTGCAAAATCAATGTCATAATCCAAAAGCACATTGCTCTTTGTGTGTGTGTGCTTGCATGTGTGCATACATTCATGTTATGTGTGTGTGTTTGTGCATTACTGAGTTTGTCTGTGTGTATCCGTGATGTCTGGTTCACCTCAGCGTGGCTTCTGAAGAGAAGAGTAGAGTTGCAGCCATGAGACTCCTTCCCACTGGGAATGTCACTGCTGGAGATCCGCTCAAACACGTGCCTCATATAACACAAAACAAACACACACCGTCTCGCTCACACAATCACACATACACTAACCGTGTTTTTAAATACTTTTCTGAATGAAATTCAGTCAAAACTATTTTTAATCCCACTATTATCAAACCCTAACTCTCACTGGTGGTACATGGGTTCATTCACTAGGGGAGCCAAGCCTGGAAAAAAAATAATATTACGAGCTCTATAAGCTGTTATTTATAGCTTATTATGTACGGCGCTGTATGGCTGAGTGTAGAAGTCAAAGGTGTTTGAATAACTACCTTCATATGTTTGTCATCACAAAACCTTCAGTTTGAAAGAAAGTAAAAGAGCTGCCTCAGCTATTCCAAAACTATATCAAATATTGCCTATTATAGTCTACGGAGTTTTCAACTTGTGAAGCAACCAAAAAACTATTTGGTCCAATCAACGTACCACTAAAACTAAATTCTATGATAACTTCTGGTAGCCTGTCATTTTAGTGTCAAGTAGAAACACAGTTTGGACCTGATGCCATTCTCCTTTTCATGTTGCCAACTATATTAAATAACTTCATACAGTATCACAGGCAGCACGCATTTGGTTTTTGTTGCCTTATTAGATGAAGCTAATGCTACCTGGCTAAACAATCTTGCTAACCTAGCATCCTTTAACATGGCAAGAACATGCCAGCTATTTTGCACAGGGTTGAATTTAATTTCTTAATTTTTTGTTAGCCAAAGTGGTTCAGAGGTCAATGTCTGCCTCCAGTACTACTGCGGCATGGCTGTGATACACAGCTCTTAAAAAATATACACCCTCTTATATCCTACACCACATTCTTGCCCAATAAAGCAAAGAATATCTGAATATATGTTTCGTAAAAATACAAATGACTGAGAATGAAGTAAAACTACAAGTCCACATCACTAATGTGATTCATTGTAATTTAGGAAATGGAAGATTTGAGCTATCTAGGAAAACAACATTAAGAATAAATAAACTTAAAATTGAAGTAAGTACACCTTGCCAGTACCGGGTCGGACCCCCTTTTGCCTTCAGAACTGCCTTAATCCTTTGTGGCATAAATTCAACAAGTTGCTGGAAAAACCCTTCAGAGGTTTTGGTCCATATTGACATTATTGCATCATGCAGTTGCTGCAGATTTGTCGGCTGCACATTTTTGATGCACCCATTCCGCCACATCCCGAAAATGCTTGATTGAACGGAGATCTGGTGACTGTGGAGGCCATTTGAGTACAGTGAACTCATTGTCATGTTTAAGAAACCAATTTGAGATGATGTGAGGTTTGTGACATGGTGTGTTATCCTGCTGGAAGTACCCATTAGAAGATGACTACACTGTGGTCATAAAGGGCTGGACATGGTCAGGGGGTTCCATAGTGTGCCAAGAAAATATCCCCATCAACATTACACCACCACCACCAGCCTGAAACGTTGATTCAAGGCAGGATGGATCAATGCTTTTATCTTGTTTACGCCAAATTCAGACCCTACCATCTAAATTTCGCAGCAGAAATCCATACTCATCTGACCAGGAAACATTTTTCCTATCTTCCATTGTCCAATTTTGGTGGGCCCTTGCAAATTGTAGCCTCAGTTTCCTGTTCTTACCTGACAGGAGTGACACCCGGTGGGGTCTTCTGCTGCTGTAACCAACTGCTTCAAGGTTCAGCGTGTTGTGTGTTCAGAGATGCTCTTCTGCGTATCTTAAATGTGACTAGTAGTTACGGTTGCCCTTTCTATCAGCTCGAACAAGTCTGGCTATTCTCCTAAGACCTCTGCCATTAACAATGCATTGTTGTGCAGAAAACTGCCACTCACTGGGTATTTTCTCTTTTTCTGACCATTGTCTATAAACCCTAAAGATGGATGTGCTGAAAAATCCCAGTAGATCAGCACTTGTTGAAATGCTCAAACCAGCCCATCTGGCATCAACAACCATGCCAGTTTCAAAGTCACTTGAATCATCTTTCTTCCCCATTCTGATTCTTGGTTTGAACTTCAGCAGATTGTCTTGACCATGCATGTCTACATGACCCAATGCATTCACTTGCTGACACCTGATTGGCTGATTAGATATTTGCATTAACGAGCAGTTGAACAGGTGTACCTAATTAAGTGGACAGTGAGTGTACTTTGTCCCCCTGTCAATGACGTTTTGACTTCGAAATGATGTTGTTGCCATATCCAAACATGGTTCCCTTGAGGGGTGTTTTAATCTGCAAGGACTAACCACAGCAGAACTCATCTTTAAGCTAATTGGCAAACGATTATTTTATTTTTCCCAATTGATGCCAAATGCTTACTGGCTACAAATCAGTCAAATTATTCAGTGGCAACATGTCCCACATTTCTTTAGCCAGACATCATCAGATACAGGGCCTACACATACTCCGACAGAGGGGAACATTTTGCTTCATCAACTGATCTTTTTCGACTAGAGATTCTGTAACTCGCGCATTTAAGATACTCATTAAGACAACGATAAATTACCGTAAGTAAAAGATTAACTGTTAATATTACTCTTTATTATTGGACACATCATTTTAATTTAATTTTTAATTTAACCTTTATTTAACCAGGTAAGTTGACTAAGAACAATTTCTTATTACAGCAACGACCTGGGAGCAATTAGGGTAAAGTGTCTTGCCCAAGGACACAAAGACATTTGGCTCAGTCGGGAATCGAACTGGCAACCTTCTGACTACAAGTTTGACTCCCTACCCACTGAGCCATCTGCGCCCCACCCACTGAGCCATCTGCGCCCCTAAATATGTATTTTTCACCTAACATAACCTTAGTCTATGTAACCTAACCTTTGTGAATAAACTTAATCCAAACCTAAAATGTAACCTAATGCCTATACCTAAAATGAACTGTAACCGATTATCCTAATTGTAAGTTGAACACCACCTGTAGCCAGAAATATCCCTTTTACTTGTGGGAAGCAGTAGACAAACCTTTATGAGGACATCTGGTCACCACATGTAAAGTAAAACCAGTATTACACACAAACCCATCTCGCACAATTGAACAAATCCAAACACACAGACACACACATTTGCATCTTCCTCCATTTTGAGCCGGTTTCACGGACACAGATTAAGCCTAGTCCTGGACTAAATAATCAAGTTGAATGGAAATCTCCAATGATCTTGCTTTTTTAGTCCAAGACTAGGCCTAATCCTTGTCCATGAAACTGGCCCTATAACACCAATAATTGTATTTATAGAACCATTATCCTAACCCCAAAACTAGTGGGTTCTAGACGTAAACTTGACCCTATCTTCTTACCCTAATATCTACCAGAAGCCTAACTCATTAACCTAAAATAACATTTTTGTTATCCAGGGAGATGAGGGCCGAATGTCCTCAATATTCTCAAGATTTTCTATCAACTTGAGGATTTGTGTATTCACAAGTACAGTATAACTAGTCTGACACATAAACATACACACACATAAAATACACAGATTCACGCCATGCTCAGATGCACAGAGATGTTTCCTTCCATTCATCAGGGGACATACATATTCACACAGATTTCCCAGACTGATGAATCAGGGCGCCATGATGTATTTGCGTACAAGCATGGCAGAGACGGCCGAGGCCATAATGTGTTGAGACAGGTTTCATGCCCACTGCCCGTAGGTCATCGGAGAGGTGGAGCCACATATTCACTCTGCTAAACTGTCGTGTGTGTGTGTGGTAATGTCTGTACTATGTGTGTGGGTCATGTGTTTGTGTGCACATTAAGATTTGCATTTGAAGTGCAAGTAGCTGTTGCTATGGTAAAAAATGTCCAAGATACAGGCAGG
The DNA here is from genome assembly GCA_016801145.1 of Umbra pygmaea. Taxonomy (NCBI): domain Eukaryota; kingdom Metazoa; phylum Chordata; class Actinopteri; order Esociformes; family Umbridae; genus Umbra; species Umbra pygmaea. The sequence goes on from JACXGM010002217.1 coordinate 47,294, forward strand.
CTATAGTTAAACAGTTACTTGCATTTGTTACCAAACACACTCACATATTCTATACTACTTGAATCCTATTACTTTGACATAATGTTTCTTGGCTTTTAAAACCAAAGCCTTTCTTTGTCTGCCGGAGTCTTAAGCTCAGTAGGTTGTGAATAGACTAACACACATGCACACACAATTGTTTTTCTATACTTGTAGGGACCGGAAACATTATATTCTATTTTCCTTATACCCAAATCCTAAACCTTACCTTATCTGAATAACCTAACATTTGCGCATAACCCTAATCTTGACCCCTTATTCCTTATTCGAAAACCCAATTATACATTATACCTGAATCTTAAAACATTACCCGGTTATAATACTTCCTGTGGGGACCGCACTGTCACGTTTTTCTGTATGGGAATGTTTCCCAAGGGTAAAATAAAATCAGGATTGATCACAATGAAATCATACTATGCTCCTAAAAATGTACTAACGCTAAACCTAAATCAAAACATAACGTCTAATTCCAACATAATTTACCTTTACCCTTAATTGAATCCATAGCTTCTGGCAATAACTATTAGAGATAATAATAACATCCTTTTTCCTCAAGGCAACACGTGAAATTTCCTCACAAGGTCAGATTTTCCTTAGTTTTACTATCCATGCAGGGATTTTTGTATATTAAAGGACCTGTATGTACTGTACACGCACACGCAGGAATGATCATCTGCATGGTGCTAAGACTGTTATGGTGTTTTATTGTGATCCATTAAAGAGTCAGTGTCACAGAGCTCTGCACAATAAAGGATGTGTGTATGCTTACAGCTCAGGCTCCACTGGTTTAGTTGGACCAGGCTCGTCTGCACGGTGGAGGATGTGTGTATGCTTACAGCTCAGGCTCCGCTGGTTTAGTTGGACCAGGCTCGTCTGCACGGTGGAGGATGTGTGTATGCTTACAGCTCAGGCTCCGCTGGTTTAGTTGGACCAGGCTCGTCTGCACATTGGAGGATGTGTGTATCCTTACAGCTCAGGGTCCGCTGGTTTAGTTGGACCAGGCTCATCTGCACGGTGGAGGATGTGTGTATGCTTACAGCTCCGCTGGTTTAGTTGGACCAGGCTCGTCTGCACGGTGGAGGATGTGTGTATCCTTACAGCTCAGGCTCCGCTGGTTTAGTTGGACCAGGCTCGTCTGCACGGTGGAGGATGTGTGTATGCTTAC
>JACXGM010002218.1:0-11072 GCA_016801145.1 Umbra pygmaea
CACTGACTGTGGGTACTTGACACTGGACTTCAGGCATTTTGGCATTTCCTTCTCCCCAGTCTTCCTCCAGACTCTGGCACCTTGATTTCCGAATGACATGCAAAATTTGTTGTTGTTTTGTTGTGCTGCTTCTCTGTAGTCCAGGTCAGGCGCTTCTGCCGCTGTTTCTGGTTCAAAAGTGGCTTGACCTGGGGAATGCAGCACCTGTAGCCCATATCCTGCACACGCCTGTGCACGGTGGCTCGGGATGTTTGTACTCCAGACTCAGTCCACTGCTTCCGCAGGTCATCCAAGGTCTGGAATTGGTCCTTCTCCACAATCTTCCTCAGGGTCCGGTCACCTCTTGTTGTTGTGCAGCATTTTTTGCCACACTTTTTCCTTCCCACAGACTTCCCACTGAGGAGCCTTGATACAGCACTCTGTGAACAGCCTATTTGTTCAGAAATTTCTTTCTGTGTCTTACCCTTTTGCTTGAGGGTGTCAATGATGGCCTTCTGGACAGCAGTCAGGTCGGCAGTCTTACTCATAATTGCGGTTTTGAGTAATGAAACAGGCTGGGAGTTTTTAAAAGCCTCAGGAATCTTTTGCAGGTGTTTAGAGTTAATTAGTTGATTCAGATGATTAGGTTAATAGCTCGTTTAGAGACCCTTTTCATGATATGCTAATTATCATGAGCTGTATTCCAAAATCATCAGTATTTAAACAATAAATGACCTGAAATATTTCAGTTGGTGTGCAATGAATTAAAAAAATATGAAAGTTTAATTTTTATCATTACATTATGGAAAATAATAAACTTTACCACAATATGCTAATTTCTTGAGAAGGACCTGTATAAGCCCTCTATTAGGCCTAACACACTCCAACTAATCAAAGCTCTCCCTCATTACCAAACTAAACCAGATGGACAGAAAGACACCTTGCATACACAGGCAAATAGCTCAGAGAGCAAACAAACACAGACTGACAAACGGTCTCTAAGTACTTACAGTAACAAATGTGTCCAGAAACACACACACACATGCATGCACAGGTTTGGATGATGTTTATGATGTTTTTCATGCAGTAAAATCCCCAAAACTGTGTATAAACAAAATAAATTACCAAAAGTATGCATGTCTGTATTATTCCCTTAAACAGAAAGAGTCCTGGGCACTTGGATTCACAACATGAGTTAGGTATGTATGCAGTCTGATTGATACATCACTCGTATAAATCATTATATATTAAATTTGATTGTTTTCTTTTTTTTTTTACCAGCCGACATGTGGTCAGACATTTATTAGTAAGTTTGAATTGTGTTCTCACATTTATTTCAGTATAATAAACAAATATAATGTGTATTGTTAAAAATTCTCCAATTTACATTTATAAGTTTTAAATAGACTTTATAATTCTGTAGCTCTCCATTTGATCCTACGAGAGAGGACAAAGAGTCCGGTGTAAAAACTAGAGGTGGGTAAGCAAACACAAACAATATAAACATTACCGTAGATATAACTGTTCTGCCTGGTGGTTACAGAGGCAGTTTCACGTGTTCCATATTTTCCCCTGTTGTTTGTCATACTGATACAGAGGCAGACATGAACATCACACATAACCACACACTACAAACAGGTTCAGTTGTTTTTTGACACAGCAACACAGAGACCAAGAGTCATTCAGACCGAGGAAGAAAAATTTAGCAGACCAGATGCCTATTTGAAGTCTCATACAAGTCAAACCACAGTACATGTATAATTATAAATTACACTGTAATCATTTATAAAGACACTATTTTCAGAACATCATTAAACGTTTGACTAAATTGACTCTAACATCCCTTAGAGTGGAAAGAGCAGAGCTGCATTATGATAGAGCCATCTATGCCAAAGCTGAACAAAACCAAAACGAAGAAGGAAAAACAAGAACCTGTGTACAGTGTGTTGATGAAAACATAAAAAGACAACCCTATGATTCTTTATACTTTGTGATTTGAGTATGAACAGTGGAAAATAGAATGTAAACTATCATTACAAAATATTTGGTCTATTATATTTCTTTTGTTTTACCTGTATACATTTAAAGAATATTAAAACTCTAGTTCACAGATGTTCCTGCCAGACAGCATGGCATCATATTCTGTTTAAACACAAATATGTAATCTTGTATGTTTGTGGTAAAATGTTTTTTTTTACTGTATCTTGACTTATGTATTTGCCAATATACAGTAATGTAGGTATTAAATTGCAATCAAATTTGGGTACGATTTATTTTGTTCCAATTGGTTTTTGATTGAACATGTAAGAAAGTGAATGATGCAGAAATCAGGTACATTCTTACTCTATTCTGAATTGAGAGCAGGGCCACTAAAACGTAGTAGCTAGGTCTACCTCAAAACAGTGATGTTATCATGCTACTGTGAACAGAATAGCTTTCTCTACTGACAGTCCCCCTGAACTTAACTAATCTTCCTTGACAATGTTCTAAGCTATGTGAAGTACTTCACTGGTCCAAATCATTTGACCCGTTCTGAAATAAACCCATGTCTTTCTCACCTGAGCAGATATGGATGAATAAAAATATTAATGAAAGTAAACCCATATGTTGAGAAAATTCAATTACAAAGAAAGAAATGTAGAAAGAACCATAATGATCAACATGATGCAGTCTGCCGCAAACAAGTCAGGCTGCATAATGTAAGATAATTCAAATGGGTGTCATGGTCAAGGCATGTTTCCATTTCGTTGTCTTGTAGATTGGGACAGAAACATTGGTAGAAAGGCTACATGTGGGAGTTCAATGAATTTGAGTTTTTGGATTGCTCTTGTTATATGCTCTTGTGTTGTTGATGTGCACAACTGGGTGAAGGTGTCTACCTGTTTATTTACCACTAGTATAAGATAACACATGGAAGACGATTACAGCGGTGTTGCATTTAAACATTCAGTGATTATTGTGGCTGCAGTGAATGCTGTCTCAAGATCTAATGCCACACCATTGACATTGTGCACAGGTCAGGGTGGAAGATGGAAAGGTTTTGAGTAGTTTTTCCCAAACTTCATTGCTAACAAATAAAGGTAAAATGGGTCTAATTAGGACCAGTCTGGAAATATAATTTAACTGCACATACCCAACCCTATCACAATTATGTCAAACCTCCAATTTTTGACACAGACCCACTAGGTTTTGGGTTGAATGAACCAGTGTAGACCTCTAATCGGGAGTGACCTTGTATGTTACAAGTATACTTTGTAAGCAGTTTCTTTCTGTTGGTTCTAATCTATTAGCTTGAAATTTAGAACTGAGTTTTAAATTCCACTTCACTCCATTGCCCAAACAATTATTCAAATGTGTGCATTGCTAAAGATTCAGGGACTCGAACCAGGCAAACAATCCACATTTGGATTTTAATTTAAACCGTTACTATGAGTTAGCAAAGAGGGCTGTCAAAGCAGACAAAGCAAATGCATGTATTTTATGAAGCCCTGTATACTGTACATGAATGTTATGGAAGAATCCAGATCAACTACACAACCAGGTGGCAATTACATGGCAGGTGAAGGTAAACCTATACAACCAACTGTCCAGCATATCAGGAATGGTCTCCAGTATGCACAGATGTGTGAGCCACTATCATCTTTAGAAGATTTCACCAGCAGATCTACAGAGGCTTCAATGCAGGGTACTTCAAAATATACAGTGGTGCTTGAAAGTTTGTGAACTATTTTGAATGTTCTATATTTCTGAAGAAATAGGACCTAAGACATCAGATGTCCTAACAGTAGATAACAACAACTCAATTAAAGACAAAAATGTGATAAAGGTTTTTTTATTAATTGAGGAAAATTATCTATTATTACATGTCTGGAAGTGTGTCATCCGCATAGCACTGAAATTGATATTGTGTCGATATCACCAAGAGGCAACATATATAGCGTGGACAGTAGCGGTCCCAAAACAGAACCTTGAGGAACACCAAAGCATACTTTTGATTTTTTCACAGATACAAACTGATATTTTTCCAATAGATAGGATCTGAACCATGCCAGAACATGTCCACATAGTTCAATTGTAGGATTCCCATCTTTCTAGAAGAATGTTGAGGTCAATGGTATCGAAGGCTGCACTAAGATCAAGGAGCACAAGAACATATACACAGGGCCCAATCTTGCACCCGGCACAACGCAGCGCAAAGCCCGAACGCAAGTGTCTTTGCTAGTTTATGACCGACGCAGCTGTCAATTTCCCTTCCGGCGCCCGCGTCATATGAATAGCAAATGCACCTGCGCCCATATTTGTGCCCATGGGCGTGCTGGTCTAACAGGGAGGTGTGTTCAGGATCATTCTGGGTGTATTGCTATCTTGAGGCATCAGAAAGTGATTGCGCCATTGACCAACAAAAACCTGGTCCAAGGTCAATGGCACAGCATGTCATTGTTATTTTAACAGCAAATTAGTCAAATGCACCTAGGCATATGCACAGCACGTGCACACTGTGCTTGTTGCACACACACAGGAAAGAAAAGCAGCACACAGACATGCAAAAGATTACAAATAAAAATTTTACGGTGCAAATCCGCCGTCATAATAGCAATGCGCGAAAGGTACAAACGTGCCTGGCTCTTAAATGGAATGGGAGATGAATCTCTGATTGGTTTATTGCATGTTACACCCAAAACACACCTATGAATTATTGAAAACACTTAGTACAACCTTTTTATCCGCTGTCAAACTAGCAAAACTGGATTTGGACGCGCCTTGCACTTCACGCCATGCGCTTCGATCATTAAAATAGGGCCCACAGTCTTGGTCAGATTAAACTTGGAGGTAATTCATTACCTTCACAAGTGCAGTCTCAGTACTATGATAGGGTCCAGGGGCGTCAGACTAGGAGTAAAACCAATACTGATTACCAGAGCCCCAGGGGAGAGAGGGCCCTTGAAAAGTCTGAAATAAATTGTATATATAAGGACTGTAACTATAGGTTGTATATATATAACCTATGCATAGGGCCCAGGATATTGTGCTATGCCCCTGATAGGGTCTAAACCCAAACTGGAGCTTTTTGTAAGTATTATTAGTCTTTAAAGAATGCGCTGAGTTGTTGTGCAACCACTTTTTCTAACATTTTTGAAAGAAATTGTAGATTCGAAGTGGGCCAGTAGTTATTTAGCCTTTCTGGGACAAGGTTTCATTAAAAGTGGCTTCACTACAGCCAATTGTAGGGAGTTTGGTACGCGAGTGAGCAATTTATGATTTTCAGCATATGTGGGACAAGCACAGGTAGTATCTCCTGAAGAAACCAGTATCCTGAGAATGAAGCGGGGAAAACAGGTTGCAAGTTTCTGTTGCTAGTCTAGAATGCAACACCAGCAAAGTGGAGGAGAGTGCAGGGGAATTAAAATACCTACTACTATCAACACTGCCTGGTGGCTCAGACATATTCTTATCCTTTTCTACACTGGAATAGTCCTTTCCTGACAACTGTGTCTGAAGCCACTAACCCAGCTATCTTAGCAAGAAGGTGAGTAGAGCAATTGCAATAAGACATGGTATTTAGCTTCAGCTGGTCATAGTAGTTGAGAAACTCATTGTGTCCAAAATAGCGTCCTAGGGTAGAAACTACTTTGCAAGGTGGAAACACCAAAACAGCGAAACTACTTATTGTTTCTAAAATACTTTTTTTGATAATGAACAAAGTTGGTATATAAGTGTAAACAACCCAAAATGTTGAAATGCTGATGATGCATGACCAAAATTAGTAATATTAGTAAACGTGTGCTTAATAAGTTATGAAAAAAAAACAGAATAAGTACAATTTTCACTTAGCTTTTTGTGCAAACCTCACTATTGTGGAACACACAATTGAAAACAATGTGTCATTCCGCTTAGCATGATGAAATTGATATAATGAATTGGCTATGTTAATTAAGATGGATATGGTTATTATCTAATGCTGACTTACTGTACTATTGTGTGATCATATTGCGTAGTTGTCTCAGCACTTTCCCACTCTCCATCACTGTTTTGGAGTAAAACGGCATCATGCTTTAATTTGGAACAGTTTCTCATCAAACAGTTCTGCTTAGTCCTCTTGTCTCCTTTTTCATCAAATGCCAGTGTCGCATCGCATTATGGGCCCTATTTTAACGATCTAAGTGCATGGCGTGAAGCGCATGGCGCAAGTGCGCATTGGGCATGTCCAAATCCACTTTTGCTAGTTTGACAGCGGATAAAAGGTTCCATGTGCTGGGCGCATGGTCTAAAAGGGTTGTACTAAGTGTCTTCATTAATTCATGGGTGTGTTTTGGGCGTAACATGCAATAAACCATCTCCCATTACCTTTAAGAGCCAGGCGCATTTGTACCTTTTGCGCATTGCTATTATGACAGCGGATTTGCACCGTAATATTTTATTACTATTGCTATTTAAACAACGTGGGCGCCTGACGGGAAATTGACAACTGCGTCGGTCATACACTAGCAAAGACACCTGCATTCAGACTGCGCTGCATTGCACCGGGTGCAAGATAGGGCCCTATATCTCTGAAGCCGTTTTGTGGCATGGTCTCTGTAAATAATCTAAATAAAATTGGAGAAGAATTCTAGAAGAATATTTTTTTGTTTGTTGAGGTATTATCTATATAACATTAGTGTGTCGAAACGTTATAGCAATGAAACCACACTGTTGTAATTTCGTTAATTTTTTTATTTTTTAATTTGGTTTTCAACTCTAGATCACACGTGTTGTGCAGTATTTATGGTTGGCTATAGCGATGGTTGATAAACATAATCAGTACACTTACAAACATAATCAGTACACTAACAAACACTAACAAACACAAGTGTATCGTTGTCATCCATAACATTAGCATATTTAAAATAAGCCACATAAAGTGGTCTAAAAATGGCGGAATTCTAGAAGTATAATTTTTGGTTTGTTGGAGGTATTATATAACATTAGAATATTAAGAAAAAACTATTACATGTACAGTGTGGCAAAAAAGTATTTAGTCAGCCACCAATTGTGCAAGTTCTCCCACTTAAAAAGATGAGAGAAGCCAGAAATTTTTATCATAGGTAAACTTCAACTATGAGAGACAAAATTTGAAAATGAAATCCAGAAAATCACATTGTAGGATTTTTTATGAGTTTATTGGTAGATTATGGTGGGAAATAAGTATTTGGTCACCTACAAACAAGCAAGAATTCTGGCTCTCACAGAACTGTAACTTCTTTAAGAGGCTCCTCTGTCCTCCACTTGTTACCTGTATTAATGGCAGCTGTTTGAACCTGTTATCAGTATAAAAGACACCTGTCCACAACGGCCAAGACCAAAGAGCTGTCAAAGGACACCAAAACAAAATTGTAGACCTGAACTAGGCTGGGAAGACTGAATCTGCAATAGGTAAGCAGCTTGGTGTGAAGAAATCAACTATGGGAGCAATTATAAGAAATTGGAAGACATACAAGACCACTGATAATCTCCCTTGATCCGGGGCTCCACACGAGATCTCACCCTGTGGGGTCAAAATGATCACAAGAACGGTCCCCAAACCACACAGGGGGACCTAGTGAATGACCTGCAGAGAGCTGGGACCAAAGTAACAAAGGCTTACATCAGAAACACACTACGCCGCCAGGGACTCAAATCCTGCAGTGCCAGACGTGTCCCCCTACTTAAGCCAGTACATGTCCAGCCCATCTGATGTTTGCTAGAGAGCATTTGGATGATCCATAAGAGGATTGGGAAAATGTCATATGGTCAGATGAAACCAAAATATAACTTTTTGTTAAAAACTCAACTTGTCGTATTTGGAGGAGAAAGAATGCTGAGTTTCATTCAAAGAACACCATACCTACTATGAAACATGGGGGTGGAAACATCATGCTTTGGGGCTGTTTTTCTGCAAAGGCACTAGGACGACTGATTTGTGTAAAGGAAAGAATGAATGGAGCCATGTATCATGAGATTTTGAGTGAAAACCTCCTTCCATCAGCAAGGGCATTGAAGATGAAATGTGGCTGGGTCTTTCAGCATGACAATGATCCCAAACACACAGCCCGGGCAACGAAGGAGTGGCTTCGTAAGAAGCATTTTAAGGTCCTGGGGCCTCATTTATAAAACTTTGCGGTGGATTTGCATCAAAAGTGGCATACGGACGAAATATAGGACGTGAGTACGCAAAGAAATATTCAGATTTATAAAACCCTGCACACGCACGTCCTACGCTGTTTTCCCTTTATAAATCACAATCAACTCTAAATGTGGCGCAGCTTTTGCGGCTGCATGTCACACCCATAATTGCCCATACATACAGTGTTTCTTAATGAATTCCCTGAATTTTTATCTGGCCTAGTAGTGATGGCAGATAATATTGTAATTTGTGGTGATTTTAACATTCATATGGAGAACTTGAATGACCCTCTCCAAAAAGCTTTTATACCAATAATTGATTCAGTGGGTTTTGTCCAACATGTCTCAGGACCTACACACTGCCATAGTCACATGTTGGACCTTGTATTGTCTCATGGCATAGATGTTGTAGATGAGACAATACAAGGTTTATCCTCAGTGTTTATCCTCTTAACCCAGGAATTTCAGTCCACCATTTGATTACATTTACTGTTACATCAGTAACTCCAATTGTAACCCAACCAGGGACTTTTAAGAGCTGTAATATAAATTATCTAACAATCCAAAAGTTCTTGGATGCCCTTCCTGACTCATTCTACCATACCAATGATGTCACAGTTGACATATCTGTGAATGATTTAACTGAAGATTTACACCTAACCCTGTGTAACACACTGAATGCAGTTGCACCGCTAAAAACTAAACATATCCGTAACAAGAAACTTGCACCCTGGTATACAGAAAACACCAGAACCCTAAAGCAAGCCTCCAGAAGATTGGAGCGGAAATGGCGTTCTACCAAGTTGGAAGTATTTTGACTTGCTTGGAATGACAGTACTCTGCATTACCGTAATGCACTTACTTCTGCCCGATCAGCCTATTTCTCCAACCTAATTGAGGAGAACAAAAATAACCCAAAATTTATTTTTGATAGAGTTGCAAAGTTAACAAAAAATCAGAATTCCACAAATGAAATAGGACTACATTTTGACAGTAATGAATTCATGAGCTTTTTTGATGAAAAGATCATTACTATTAGAAAACAAATCACAGAATCCTCCCTTAAGAAGCATATATCCCCTAGACTCACACAACTCCTGAGATTTTGCCGAACAGTCAGGATGTTGGCCTAGGAAGGACACTGTAATTTTTTTATCCTGTATCCCTTGAGTCCTTCACTAAAATAGTAAAGACTTCCAAGCCTTCCAGATCTTTACTGGACCATATTCCAACTAAATTTCTAAAAGAGTTACTCCCTGTGCTTGGCTCGCATATGCTTAAAATAATAAATTGCTCTCTAGTATCTGGGAGTGTACCAAACTCCCTAAAATTGGCTGTAGTGAAGCCACTCTTAAAAAAACCTTGACCCAGAAAGACTAAACAACTACCGGCCTATTTCAAATCTACCATTTCTCTCAAAAATATTAGAAAAAGTGGTCGCCCAGCAACTCAGTGAATTCCTAAAGACTGATAACACTTACGAAAAGCTCCCGTCTGGGTTTATACCCCATCATAGTACTGAGACTGCACTTGTAAAGGTGATAAAAAACCTTCAAGTTTAATCCGACCAGAGCTCTGCCTCTGTTCTTGTGCTTCTGGACCTGAGTGCTGCCTTCGATACCATTGACCACAACATTCTTCTAGACAGATTGGAAACCTATATCGGGCTACATGGACATGTTTTGGCATGGTTACGATCCTATCTATTGGAAAGATATCAGTTTGTATCTGTGGATGGTCTTTCCTCCAAACTATCAAAGGTATGCTTTGGTGTTCCACAAGGTTCTGTTTTGGGACCGCTACTGTTCTTGCTATACATGTTGCCTCTTGGTGATGTAATCTGGAAACATATTGTCAACTTTCACAGCTATGCTGATGACACAGAGCTGTATATTTCAGTAAAAAAGGGAGAATCCCCAAAACTGCACACCCTGGAAGCCTGTGTTTTGGATATAAAGAGTTGGATGACAGAAAATTACTTACTTCTAAACTCTGACAAAACAGAAATGCTTATTTTAGGTCCCAAGAAACAAAGAGACCTGCTGTCGAATCTGGCAATAAACATAGACGGTTGTACAGTCATATCAGAAATAAACTGTAAAAGACCTTGGTGTTATTCTGGACCCAGATCTCTCTCTTGACGAACATGTAAAAAATATCTCAAGAGCAGCTTTTTTCCATCTCAGGAACATTGCAAAAATTCGAAATTGTTTGTCAAAGAATGATGCTGAAAAGTTAATCCATGCCTTTGTTACCTCAAGATTGGATTATTGTAATGCTCTCTTTTCTGGCTACCAAGACAAAACCTTAAAAAAACTTCAGTTAGTGCTTAACACAGCCACCAGAATTCTGAATAGAACTGCAAAATCGGAACACATTACCCTAATTCTAGCCTCTCTACACTGGCTGCCTATTAAGGCTAGGGCTGATTTCAAAGTTTTACTATTAACAGACAAAGCACTACATGGACTTTCCCCTACTTGGGATATCCTCACTCCAATGCTACCCCTGCAGTGGTTATGGTCTGCTGGTGACCCTTTGGAGGTGTGGTCTTGGTAATGTGGGTGGGTCAGAAGCAGGCCTGATTGCTCCTGCCCGAGGCTTTCCTTGTGCAGGACCACATCTCTTGTCCCCCCCCCGTCTCAGCCCCAGATGTTATGCTGCAATAGTGTATGTGCCGGGGGACTAGGGTTTTTCTGCCCCCAGTGGCAGATTATATATTCATTTTGGGGTCAGAGCTGTGTCAAGGTACTAGACCCAAGGTATGCCCACTCTAATGTTCCTGATGTCACGTTCATCCTAATAGGACCCTAGGAACATGCAACAGGACCATGTGGCCTGATGACTCCTTCCTGTCCCCTTCCTGTGCCCGGCCCGCTGCTGTGCTGGATCCCATGTCACTGCGGTTGATGATCCAGTTTCCACCTGATGACGCCAGCTTTCATCTCTAGGCA
>JACXGM010002218.1:11172-22182 GCA_016801145.1 Umbra pygmaea
AAGACCACCGAACTGTATTGATGCTACATAAAGACTATGGTCACAGTCCACCCATCATATCTTCATTGCTGGACAATAATTGAACACTGATAAACAAAGTGACCTTATTACAATGGGCTGTGTACCTTCAGATCCCCCACCCGGTACAGCCAGAAGAGGACTGGCCACCCCCTTGAGTCTGGCCTCTCTCTAGGTTTCTTCCCAGGTCGCTCCTATTAGGGAGTTGTTCCTAGCTACTGTGCATCACTTGTGTTGCTTGCTTTTGGGGGTCTCGGGCCGGGTGTCTGTCAAAGCACTTTGTGACAACTGCTGTTGTAAAAAGGGCTTCATAAATAAATTTGATTGATTGATTGATTGTGCCATCATCCGCCTGGGTCTTCCTCTCTACACTACACACACGTGAAATATAACAAAGTATTGAGATTAACTTTTGTTATAGAACAAATACTTATTTTTCAACATATATTACCAATAAATTCATTATAAATCCTACAATGTGATTGTTATTGTGTCCTTTGACAGCTCTTTGTCTTGGCCATAGTGGAGTTTGGAGTGTGACTGTTTGAGGTTGTGGACAGGTGTCTTTTATACTGATAACAAGTTCAAACAGGTGCCATTAATACAGGTAACAAGTGGAGGACAGAGGAGCCTCTTAAACATACAATATGTAGTTTTTTCCGCAAGGGGTCTCCTAATCAAAACAATAGCAAAAGATGTACTTGGATGACGTCGGGAAGTAGCGTGGGATCACAGGTTTTGTTATCGTTGTCAATGACAACCTTCCAATCTAGCGTCTTCGGCAGAAAGAACTGTTCACTGACAAAGTAATGTATTGTTAAAAATATTATAACTTTATTCACGTTATGTTTGGTGGTTCCCTGGAACTTAGAACAACTAAAGCAGTCAAAGGTTATATGACGCCAAGGCCGGATTTACCACTGGGCCGATTGGGCCATTGCCCGGGGGCCTCCAATGTGTAGGGGCCTCCAAGACCCCACTTACTGTGTAGCCTCATATAAAAAATTAAATTCATTAATGAGTGTGTATGTGTGGTCACAATAATTTAGCCTATATTGCACACAAAAAAGTTGATCAGTATTTTGGCTCCGTCGGCTGTGTCTGGTGATGACAATTGAGTCAGGTTACCCCGGAAACTGTTGATAATGGTTACCGTGGAAACTGTTGATTGTTGCAAAAACGGCGGTAAAAGATAGTAAGAAAACGTTGAGGACATCAAAATACAAACAACATGGATAAAAAACGGTGGAGCAGTGGAGCCACAAAACTGAAAGCTTAAAGGGAGAAGGATAACAGAGAGGATTTAATTAGGGAGAAATATTCCAACCATATCCACTATCTTCAAAAGTCGACTCGACGCAAATAAAGAGTCTGGCGGCGTCTGTGGTGATGCTAGCGAAGAGGAGTTTAGCACAACATCCAGCCTTGCTATTTCAGATGAACTTGAGCATCAGCACCAGCACGACAAAACAGAGAACCACAGCCCGGCTGGAGTGACAGACACCTGTTCAATTGCCCCCCCCAACACCACAGGCTCCGACTCCGCTTGAGACCGAAACCGAAGCAGGCGCTTCGGAAGCCGCTGAAGGTGGCAGAGACCCCGCGGTGACGCGGCGGTTAACGTATATTACCAGTTTGACACCGTCAAAATGTAGGTATGTCTAATTTTTCCCCTTACTAAAAAAATCATTATTATAGATGCCCGGATCGGTGCCAAAGGCTTCCGAATCTCCCTGCACCGACCCACCTAAATCAATATAGCTAGAGCCAGCAGCACCCACATTTCACCACCCATCTGTTCCCGTAATAAGTTCCTTTTTAAATTATGTAACATTGTTGTAGCCTATTATTAATGTTGACTGTTAATTTTTTATGACCAGATGCATCATATGTGGGAGTCTTCCCCAATCCCTATAGTTCAGGGTATTTTCACGTAATATTTCACATAATATTTTAAAAGTAGCCTATATCTTTCGTCTTTTTCCGTCAGTTCATTGAAGAGAATTGCTAAAGTAGGCCTATAGCTTTGTTTTTTAAAATATTTTTAGAACATTTCGGTTATTTAATCACTTACTAGGCCTATTCACAACATGTTATTATGTTTTTTTATTTTAATGTTATTATGTTGATCTTACCAGTGAATAATTAATTTGTTTGCTGTGTAGCCTAAGACAGAACACAGCTCATTGCAATGCCATCATTAATATCAAGACAGCGGGCAGGCATCTCTGCAGCGCCAAATTCGCCTGACGGTAGCTACATATTTAATCAGTGGCTGGGCGTGCATTTTACACCTAGACCTTCAATATCTTCCCGAAATTAAAATGTATTATAATAACCTCACAATGACATTCTAGGGCTTTTGTATATATTATTCAAAATATAAATAGGCTACATCGTATTTGCTTTAAGTTATATTTCTTAACGTTAGTATGTCAGAACTCAGAAATACCACTATTTTGTTCATCCAGAAGTTATGCAAACTACTGAGATTTGTCTTTCCTCGGAGTAGGTGGCTTTCAGAGCCTAGTTTCGGGGCGTTCCTCATGCCGTTTTTACAGTAACAGTATGCACCGAATAGTCTAATAACTTGCATCCTTCGTTAGTTCCTGTACTTAAATGTGCGGATTTCCTTTAGGATTTAAATATTTTCTACCTATAATTTTACAAATGTTAGGCTACATGAAAATAGCAATGAGAAAAACGATATCGCATTTCGCCATTTGAACTCTACTGGACAACTGCTGAGGAAAATAGTTTTTTTCAATAGCTACGCGTGGCTCCTTCTTTGGAATGATTATGCATTTTAGGCGCATTTAAATCGATTTTCTTTTTTAAATAGCAATGAAGACAGTTTTACAGCTTTATAAGCATGGTCTCTGAATGACGAAGTAGACTGTCGTTATCATCAATATGAAAATATATGCATAGGGCTGAACATTTCCATTGAAACATTTACGTGAATCAGATCTACAACTATGGCCATCTATGGCTAATATGTAAAGCGTTTAAGCGCTCTTAAATGTGGAGGAAGTATTGACTTGGAGTATAGGGCCTTTTTCACAAGTACAAGTACTTATTCCCAGTATCAGGCTTTTTCCCACTTGGCGAGAATTAAAAATGAACTGAGAACAAGGATGAGTCAACAACGCTTGAACTCTCTTGCAATTCTGGCAATAGAGTCAGATCTCGTCAGAGACCTGGACTTTACTGAAGTTGTGGAGGAGTTTTCAAGGAGAAAGGCCAGAAAAAAGACTGTTGCATAAGGTCCCAGGCAGTAAGGAGTCCCTCATGCGGATAAACTGGTGGATAACCAATTTAACTGCCAGTAAAGAGGGTGGCCAGGAGGGGAGGTGATGCAGCTGTACCCAACCTAGTAGATTGTTGATTATCTGTTTCTCTGTGAAGGGGGAGACAGTGAGAGAGAGAAAATAGGTGCTCAACAATCAGCTGTTTTTTTGCAAAGTCAGCTCTTTAGATAAAATTGTGGTCACTGTGGGAAGCTAGTTCGATTTTGATAGACTGTTCAGACATTACTATAGTTATTCTTAGTTATGTTATTAGGCTGTATTTTCGTAGATTTTAATATGCTTTATTGCAATACATTTTGTTGATTTTGTTCTGTGAAAGTTTCCATTTTGGTTTTGTTTTAAAATAAAGAAAAACACAGCTTCCTTTTACTGTTTCTAAAAATTAAAATGCTGTGTGAGTTTGGGCAATGAGTTTTGGGAGGGGGGCCTCCAAGATATTGTGGCCAGGGGCCTCTGCTTTCTAAATCCGTGCCTGTATGACGCCATTGACGGAAGACAAAAATAAATGTCCCGTGTCTTCGATTTATATTACAAATTTCTCTGGGTTTGAAAGTTGGTGGAAACATTTCGGATAATGTAAGTACACAACTAAGAAAGATATATATAATATAGGTATAGTGAGGTTTGCTTTTTTAATGCAAAGTATGTCTTGTTATTGTTTTGGAAAACTACATATTGTACCTTTAAAGAAGTTACAGTTCTGTGAGAGCCAGAAATCTTGCTTGTTTGTAGGTGACCAAATACTTATTTTCCACCATAATCTACCAATAAAATTAAAAATCCTACAATGTGATTTTCTGGATTTTTTTCTCATTTTGTCTTTCATAGTTGAAGTGTACCTATGATGAAAATTGCAGGCCTCTCATCTTTTTAGGTGGGAGAACTTGCACAATTGGTGGCTGGCTAAATACTTTTTTGCCCCACTGTATATGAAAGACCACATGTTCTTGTATATTTGTTAGTATATTAGGCTCTTAAAGATATAGGTTTTGTTATACATAAACAATAACATTAGAGTGTATCTTTTGTTTGAATGCATACTGTAGCCCATATGGATACGCTGTTGTTATAAGCCAAATAATAATAATTGTCCTTTGAAATAATACTGAAATACTAATGAAATAATAATTGTCCTATTTGTGGTAAAATCATCTACAAATGTCTTTCCTGGTTTGAGCTGCTGTTCTTCATCCAAATTACACCTCTTCATTGCCTATGAGAAATTAATTCAAATTAAAATAAAGCTTGTGTGCTGACATCTTGCACTATTCTTCTAATGTGAATACCCTGTACATCATAAATTCTTGTAGTGGAATGAGGAAATGTCTTTCAGGACAAATATGCATATCTGTCTGCTGGCTGGCGGCTGCAATCTCTCTACAATATCGACTATGCCGCAGCCAGGGGTGCTTGCCCCTGAGACCACCAGTGACCTACATGCAGCTGCAGAGAAGCCTAGAGATCCACCAACACCTGCAGAGACTGCTGGGTTTCCACCAGCAGAGGGAGAGACCACCAGTAATCCTGCTGCAGCTGTGAACCCCAAGGAGGAGTCATCATCTGCCAAGACCCTCAGTGAGGAAACGTCAGTGGCTGAGACCTCCGGGGAGATGTCGGCGGCTGCAGAGACCCCGGGAAGGTGTTGGGTGCTGGATTCTGGATTCTTCCTGGTGCGCTGTACTGACTTTAATGAATAGAAAATGAACATAACACATAGCTGTACTAATCAGTGTTGGTTAAAGTTACTTTTCCAGTTACTTTTCAGTTACTTGTTGCGTTCACAAGTTTTGGGAAGTCCCTAATTAAGACAAAATGATCAGGTAATTGGAGTTCATATCTTAACAGTGACCTATAAAACAAATAAAAAGAATATAGAAAATATAAATCATGGTCACCAGCAAGGGCGTAGGAATGAGTTTGATATTGGGGGGGACACAACATACATTTTCCACAAAATGTGTTATTATAGGGGGGGGACCACATTCCTGTCTGTAACATTGGGGTTCCTATGCCCTTGTTCCTATGCCCTTGGTCACCAGTAAGATATGAACTCCATTTACCTGATCATTTTGTCTTAACTAGGGACTTCCCAAAACTCGTGAACTCAACAAGTAACTGAAAAGTAACTGGAAAAGTAACTTTAACCAACACTAATGTACACCAGCCGCGGTCGGTGGATCTTAATTGGGGAGGACGGGCTCGTATTACGCTCGGAACCGGAGTGAATGGAATGGTGCGCAACGAACAAAACCAATTGTTTTTTCTGATTTGCACACATTCCATTCACTCCGGTTCTGAGCATAATACGAGCCCGTCCTCCCCAATTAAGATCCACCGACTGCGGCTGATGTACACGACTCAATTCTTTGGTGAATGGTTCTGTACCTTAGGGCAACCACACCAACATAGTAAGCTAGTGGATATACCTAACTTCTATTCACAACATGTCACGGCAGTTATAAATAACAATTATTTTGAGCAACGAGCTTACCAAAACCACTGCAACCATTGTAATCAATGTATACCACTGATACTAACCATTACAATTACATTTGGCTCCCTGACCAGAACCACCCTGAGGATGATGGTAGCAACCACTTACACTAATATTCTCATGTACCCGGGGCCTGCACAGTCAAGATGAATGATCATCTTATATAAGAGTATCCATAAGTGGACCACCTCCGGCCTTTTGTCCTAGGTTTCTGGAACCCGAACCAACCTAACCATAACATCTGGATAATATATGGAATAGAATAAAGGACACAAGAATGTCATGTCAAAATATTTGCCAATAGATGGAGCAAGAGTTTAGGAAAAATACCCTTCAGGGGCATTGAGTACAGGAGAAAGGGCATTTCTATGTTACAGAAAGGCGTTTTAAAGATGTTTTTTGTTTTTGGTGTGTGTGTGTGTGTGTGGGGGGGGGGGGTTGCATTTTCTTTGTTATATTTATTGGCACAACAGTACTGATACAAGAAATACCTTAACTAATTATGTATTTCAGCCCACTTACTACTTCTATGATTGGCAATGTTGGTGAACATTCTGGTTTGAAATAGCCCATAATACCAATTAATAATCATAATAACTTGATTGCAGGAAGTGAAATGTGGAACTCAAGTCTGAAAATTACTTTCACAAGAAAGGAAGTGCATTGTAATAGAAAGAGGAACAAAAGGTTATGGGTCAGGTTAAGTAAGAGACAGTGTATGCTTAGTTGCTGGAAAATAAGTTGTTGAACCATAGAACTGATACTTTGTAAATGGTTTGACAGATAAACTCAAAGATACCCCTTCCATGACCTATACTCTGTATATTATAGTGTCTGACCAAATGGCTCATATGAGGGACAATGTCTGCATATGTGCTGAAAATCACGCATCAAATATGTCAAGTTAGAATCAACACCTCCTTGGTGTTAATGTGAATTAGGGCATCTCCCAATGCTCTAAGCAGAATTCGATTTTAACCCCCCCCATATTTAATCAATCCGATAAAGTCAACTCTATATTGTTTTATAAAAAATATGTTTGTGCTCTACTGTACTGACAAGTAACTTCTGACTTCAACTCTAAGTAACTTAATTTGATATTCTTTTATATTTTTAAGAAGATCCCATTTGGTTTCTTATTTACAAACCCCAAAATAAAAGAGTGATTTCTTGTTTTACGGTGGCCAAACAAAATATGAATGATATTTGGACACTGTGTGTGTAGTTTGCCATTTAGGATCCTAACCTATGTATATCAGCCGCGGTCGGTGGATCTTATTTGGGGAGGACGGGCTCGTATTACACTTGGGACCGGAGTGAATGGAATGGTGCACAACGCACAAAACCCAGTGTGCAAAACAAAAAAAACACTGGGTTTTGTGCTTTGCGCACTATTCCATTCACTCCGATCCCGACCGCGGCTGATGTATATAGTTTGTTGTGTTATTTGCATATTTGCACATTTGTTCAATAAACCCCTTTTTAACTAATTAAAGAATGTTTCTTTCAGTATGGTTACATACAAGGGCTTTTGCACTTCCAATATTGCACACTGTTATAACTTAAAAAAACAAGACAATATATTAAACAATGTTTTAATTATTTAGTTATTGAAGTAGCACATTAAACCATCTTGTACATCCTTGTCTTCCTCCTCTGCATCCTGTAACAATGCCACCACAGGCTCTGCTACCACAGGCTCTGCTGCCACAGATGCATCTCAGTCATTGTCATAGGCCTCTCCATGAGTCTTGCAAAGATTATGCAAAGCATAGCATGTCAGCACCATAGATTTCACCAGTTCTACATCAGATGTAATTTCTTTTCATAAGGCAACGCCACCTTCCCTTCAGTCTACCAAAAGCATTTTCAACAACATCCCGGGCCCTGTAGATTTTCTTATTGTAAATCTGCTGTTCTGCTGTGAGTCATCCAGTGTCATGGAGTGGTTTTAAGAGCCAGTTCTGCAAGGGTTAGGCAGAATCTCTCATGATGTAGTAGCCAGCATTAACCCCACCGATTTTCCTGTTGGAAGCTGGAAAATAGTTGCCATGGCTGGTTTACTCCCACAATGTGGACAGTCTCAAAACCCGAGCATCATGCAAGCTGCCAGGCAGTCCTGCAAACACGTTCCAGAATAGTCCCTTTCCATCAACAAAAACTTACAAAATGATGGAGTGCCACAGTTGTGATGCTTACTCCAAATTGATGGCCAAAAGTTCTGTACGTAGAACTTCCACAATGTCATGGCCAATCTTCTTTAGAGGTACACACTTTGGGAAGATTGTGTCCTGTCTCTCCATTGCTGGACGCATTTAGTTGTACATGTAGAAAAATGTTTTGTCAGACATTCTAAAGTTCTGAACCCACTGACTGTGTGAAACCGGGAACAATAACATCCCACCACTCAGCAGCTCAGTTGAACGCCCAAACAGATGGTCTGTGGCGGCAATTTTGCAAAGCCTGAATGATCTGAAACACAAACAGTACAAAGCATACATATTTTAGTGTGTAATAATGGCTGCTAAGTTCATGTATTACATTGTATATACTATAGTAAATACTGAATGTGACCCTAAACACATGCAAATGTTAGCTAATGTTACCAGGTAACGTAACCTTTTGTGACGGCGAACAACCGTAATCGTCTCAACGTCTGAACTCTTGTAATTCCCAAACTCTCTTGTTTTTTTCAGCTGTTTCTTTTGCTGCCTCCAGCTTCTTTTGAAAAAAAATTGTCTTCTGGCTGTGGCAAATAGCCACATGCTGAAAATCCAAACCAACACACTTTCGAGTTCCACCATTGTTCTGAGTCACATTGAAAATTATGTCACGGCAGTTTCCTGTGGCATCGCTATGATGACCAGCCCTGCTGGGGCGGTACTAAAATATGCAAACAGAGGTATGATGAGGCGAACTGAGCTGTTACCAGCAGTATAAAAACGGCTTTACGTAAATATGTAGAAGTACAATGACAAGAATGCTGGAAACTCTAGATCTATGGAACAAACAGGAACCCACTAGAGGGCATCAAAGCCCAACAACCGAAATTAAAGCATATACAGTAGACACTATACATAAACCACTAACACACTTGGGGCCCTATTTTAACAAACTGAAACGCAAGTATCAAACACGAAACGCAAGTGACATTGTGGGGGGGGGGTCCCGGGCGCTGTTGCTAATATGCAGGTGGGATGTGGTTTGGGCTTAACATGCAATAAACCAATCAGAGCATCATCTCACTTTCCCTTTAAGAGCAGGCGCGCTTGTTCCATGGCAGATTGCTATTATAACGGCAGATTGCTATTGAAAATGTAAATAAAGAAATGTCACAAAGACATACTTTTACGATGTTTTTGGCTCACTCTCACTGATTCAAAAGGTTATGAATGCATGGTGATATTTTTGCAATGTCATTTAACATTAGACCGAGATTACTTTGCTTACATCACTCTTCTGTCAAATAAGCTCTCCTCTCGTATTCTGCTGCTGGGGCATTTAGGTTAAGTGGCAACGGCACATGCATTTCAACATCACGTTTCCTTAAGTCCTCTAATATTTCCTTATGTACTGTATGTCATCAACACATTCATGATTCATTGAAATGCTGTGTAAAACACAACAAGCCACAAAGAATGCTGCAACTTTTAGAGGACTGGAAAGTGCCTCCTGTTCAAACAGGAAGCGCATTTTCAGTGTGTCGAATGTTCGTTCAATTAGGCTACACTGAGGGTTTCTGTGTGTTTTCAATTAAACAGCATCTCACACACTGTTGTTAGCTTTATAAATTCTGTCATCAGACATTTCTTTAACGGATAGCCGTTGTCCCCTTCACAGTCACCCATTCAAGGGGGTTTTCCCCTCAAAGATGGCAGGAAGGGCAGAGTTTGCCAGTAGCCTATGAATGAGTCGTGGCTTGAGCCAGGTTAGGTCGCAAAGACTTGGGTGATTTTACTATTAGCATCGCATATGACTTGTATGTTGATTGAATAGGATCCCTTGCTGTTGATATCAGTGCGAATAATTCATTCTGAATAATTTGGGTAAATGTGTAGGCTACACTAGATGTATGCCTATTTTTTCACATCTACGGACACCACAATGATTTCCCTTGTGTGGTAATATTTTTCCTTGTAATTATGTATGGGTTGCAATAGATGAGTCTGTGTACTGTAGATGAGAGGAGCAAAGTGTATATGCGTTGTGCATATGTTATTATGTCCAAGCCTGCGCCCTTACAATAGCATCGAATAACACGCCACTGACTTTTAACTAGGTTTTTCCTGGTCAGTGGTGGAATTGTTTTCGGGAACTGCAAAATAGTACCAGGGAATGTTTGTGCCGAAACACGCCTCTTCTTTTCGCTGAACCGCCCCCGGGAGGTCAAAGTCATTCCCTAATTAACCGACGCGCATTTGTGGAGGAAAAGTCCCTTGTGTGTCGGAATGATACTTGCGTCAGTATAAAAAGTCAATTGCGCTGGGTGCAAGATAGGACCCTAGGAGACTATAATGATATGCTTAACACAATACACAGGAAACAAAAAACCTATACGCAGAAACACAAGGGGACTGTGTTTCTCTGACAGATATATATATATTTTTCTATCTATATATTATACATATATTTTGTAATCAACACTGTCTTAGTGTAAAAATGTACACATGAAATTAAGTCTTCTTCTAAACCATTGCCTGTCCGCAGTGGTGTACACATCTCACATTAACCAAAAGTGAAGAAGGCTGGATGAAGCAAACATCACAGATGACACAACACAGAGTAAACAAGAATAAAAACATGTTAATTGATGGGTTCATAACAGCTATATTGTGGCTGACTGTAGGAGCAAAGAGTACAGGAAATAACCATGTTCATTGGACTGATGTAATTACAGATTGGATTAGGTGCCTTGAGAGTACTGTTGATGTAAAACCAATCATTAAAGAGTAACTTTCATTTATTTTTCTTTAATATAGTTTGTAGCTTTAATATAAGTAACATCCAGGTGTAACGTTCCCCAGTTCCCCTTCCCTGGAAACTGCCACTTCCCTATTCTACGTTGCTCAGAACTACAATTCCCATTCCCCAGTTCTTCTTCCTGTGGACTACAGCTTCCCTAGTCATGCCTCCTCTGAACTACAATTCCCATACCCGGACTCAATCACACTAATTCTGAACACCTGG